>JAQFWZ010000026.1:33508623-33517095 GCA_027789725.1 Dendropsophus ebraccatus | reverse complement strand
GTACTATAATAACTACAGGACCAGGTACTATAATAACTACAGGACCAGGTACTATAATAATAATAATAATAATAATAATAATAATAATAATAATAATAATAATAATAATAATATAGGACATATCAGCAGGTTACATGCTTCATCCTCAGCTCCCCCCCTCTATAGGACATATCAGCAGGTTACATGCTTCATCCTCAGCTCCCCCCCCCTCTATAGGACATATCAGCAGGTTACATGCTTCATCCTCAGCTCCCCCCCTCTATAGGACATATCAGCAGGTTACATGCTTCATCCTCAGCTCCCCCCCCCCTCTATAGGACATATCAGCAGGTTACATGCTTCATCCTCAGCTCCCCCCCCCCCTCTATAGGACATATCAGCAGGTTACATGCTTCATCCTCAGCCCCCCCCTCTTCTATAGGACATATCAGCAGGTTACATGCTTCATCCTCAGCTCCCCCCTCTATAGGACATATCAGCAGGTTACATCCTTCATCCTCAGCTCCCCCCCCTATAGGACATATCAGCAGGTTACATGCTTCATCCTCAGCTCCCCCCCTCTATAGGACATATCAGCAGGTTACATGCTTCATCCTCAGCTTCCCCCCCCTCTATAGGACATATCAGCAGGTTACATGCTTCATCCTCCGCCCCCCCTCTATAGGACATATCAGCAGGTTACATGCTTCATCCTCAGCTCCCCCCCTCTATAGGACATATCAGCAGGTTAAATGCTTCATCCTCAGCTCCCCCCTCTCCTCTATAGGACATATCAGCAGGTTACATGCTTCATCCTCAGCTCCCCCCCCCTCTATAGGACATATCAGCAGGTTACATGCTTCATCCTCAGCTCCCCCCCCTCTATAGGACATATCAGCAGGTTACATGCTTCATCCTCAGCTCCCCCCCCCTCTATAGGACATATCAGCAGGTTACATGCTTCATCCTCAGCTCCCCGTGCTCTATAGGACATATCAGCAGGTTACATGCTTCATCCTCAGCTCCCCTCCCCCCCTCTATAGGACATAGCAGCAGGTTACATGCTTCATCCTCAGCTCCCCCCCTCTCTATAGGACATAACAGCAGGTTACATGCTTCATCCTCAGCTCCCCCTCCCCCTCTATAGGACATATCAGCAGGTTACATGCTTCATCCTCAGCTCCTTCCCCCCTCTATAGGACATATCAGCAGGTTACATGCTTCATCCTCAGCTCCCTCCTCTATCGGACATATCAGCAGGTTACATGCTTCATCCTCAGCTCCGCCCCTCTATAGGACATATCAGCAGGTTACATGCTTCATCCTCAGCTCCCCCCCCCCCTATAGGACATATCAGCAGGTTACATGCTTCATCCTCAGCTCCCCCCCCCCCTATAGGACATATCAGCAGGTTACATGCTTCATCCTCAGCCCCCCCCTCTATAGGACATATCAGCAGGTTACATGCTTCATCCTCAGCTCCCCCCCCCCTCTATAGGACATATCAGCAGGTTACATGCTTCATCCTCAGCCCCCCCCTCTATAGGACATATCAGCAGGTTACATGCTTCATCCTTAGCCCCCCGTGCTCTATAGGACATATCAGCAGGTTACATGCTTCATCCTCAGCTCCCCCCCCTCTCTATAGGACATATCAGCAGGTTACATGCTTCATCCTCAGCTCCCCCCCCCCTCTATAGGACATATCAGCAGGTTACATGCTTCATCCTCAGCTCCCCCTCTCTATAGGACATATCAGCAGGTTACATGCTTCATCCTCAGCTCCCCCCCCCTATAGGACATATCAGCAGGTTACATGCTTCATCCTCAGCTCCCCCCCCTCTATAGGACATATCAGCAGGTTACATGCTTCATCCTCAGCTCCCCCCCCCCCTATCGGACATATCATCAGGTTACATGCTTCATCCTCAGCTCCCCCCCCCCCCTCTATAGGACATATCAGCAGGTTACATGCTTCATCCTCAGCTCCCTCCCTCTATATGACATATCAGCAGGTTACATGCTTCATCCTCAGCTCCCCCCCCCCCTCTATAGGACATATCAGCAGGTTACATGCTTCATTCTTTAGCTCCCCTCCTCTATAGGACATATCAGCAGGTTACATGCTTCATCCTCAGCTCCCCCCCCTCTATAGGACATATCAGCAGGTTAAATGCTTCATCCTCAGCTCCCCCTCTATAGGACATATCAGCAGGTTACATGCTTCATCCTCAGCTCCCTCCCCCCTATAGGACATATCAGCAGGTTACATGCTTCATCCTCAGCTCCCCCTCCTCTATAGGACATATCAGCAGGTTACATGCTTCATCCTCAGCTCCCCCCCCCCCTCTATAGGACATATCAGCAGGTTACATGCTTCATCCTCAGCCCCCCCCTCTCTATAGGACATATCAGCAGGTTACATGCTTCATCCTCAGCCCCCCTTTATAGGACATATCAGCAGGTTACATGCTTCATCCTCAGCTCCCCCCCTCCTCTATAGGACATATCAGCAGGTTATATGCTTCATCCTCAGCTCCCTCCCCCTCTATAGGACATATCAGCAGGTTACATGCTTCATCCTCAGCTCCCCGTGCTCTATAGGACATATCAGCAGGTTATATGCTTCATCCTCAGCTCCCCCCCCCCCTCTATAGGACATATCAGCAGGTTACATGCTTCATCCTCAGCTCCCCCCCCCCCCTCTATAGGACATAACAGCAGGTTACATGCTTCATCCTCAGCTCCCCGTGCTCTATAGGACATATCAGCAGGTTACACGCTTCATCCTCAGCTCCCCCCCCTATAGGACATATCAGTAGGTTACATGCCTCATCCTCAGCTCCCCCCCCCCTATAGGACATTACAGCAGGTTACATGCTTCATCCTCAGCCCCCCCCCCTATAGGACATATCAGCAGGTTACATGCTTCATCCTCAGCCCCCCTCTATAGGACATATCAGCAGGTTACATGCTTCATCCTCAGCTCCCCCCCTCCTCTATAGGACATATCAGCAGGTTATATGCTTCATCCTCAGCTCCCTCCCCCTCTATAGGACATATCAGCAGGTTACATGCTTCATCCTCAGCTCCCCGTGCTCTATAGGACATATCAGCAGGTTATATGCTTCATCCTCAGCTCTCCGTGCTCTATAGGACATATCAGCAGGTTATATGCTTCATCCTCAGCTCCACCCCCCTCTATAGGACATATCAGCAGGTTACATGCTTCATCCTCAGCTCCACCCCCCTCTATAGGACATATCAGCAGGTTACATGCTTCATCCTCAGCTCCCCCCCCCCTCTATAGGACATAACAGCAGGTTACATGCTTCATCCTCAGCTCCCCGTGCTCTATAGGACATATCAGCAGGTTACACGCTTCATCCTCAGCTCCCCCCCCTATAGGACATATCAGTAGGTTACATGCCTCATCCTCAGCTCCCCCCCCTATAGGACATTACAGCAGGTTACATGCTTCATCCTCAGCCCCCCCCCCTATAGGACATATCAGCAGGTTACATGCTTCATCCTCAGCTCCCCCCCCCCTCTATAGGACATATCAGCAGGTTACATGCTTCATCCTCAGCTCCCCCCCCCTCTATAGGACATATCAGCAGGTTACATGCTTCATCCTCAGCCCCCTTCCCCCCCCCATAGGACATATCAGCAGGTTACATGCTTCATCCTCAGCTCCCCCTCTCTATAGGACATATCACCAGGTTACATGCTTCATCCTCCTCCCCCCCTCTATAGGACATATCAGCAGGTTACATGCTTCATCCTCAGCTCACTGTGCTCTATAGGACATATCAGCAGGTTACATGCTTCATCCTCAGCTCCCCCCCCCTCTATAGGACATATCAGCAGGTTACATGCTTCATCCTCAGCTCCCCCCCCTCTATAGGACATATCAGCAGGTTACATGCTTCATCCTCAGCCCCCCCCCTCTATAGGACATATCAGCAGGTTACATGCTTCATCCTCAGCTCCCTTCCCCCTCTATAGGACATATCAGCAGGTTACATGCTTCATCCTCAGCTCCCCCCCCCCTCTATAGGACATATCAGCAGGTTACATGCTTCATCCTCAGCTCCCCCCCCCTCTATAGGACATATCAGCAGGTTACATGCTTCATCCTCAGCTCCCCCCTCTATAGGACATATCAGCAGGTTACATGCTTCATCCTCAGCTCCCCCCTCTCTGTAGGACATATCAGCAGGTTACATGCTTCATCCTCAGCCCCCCCCCTCTATAGGACATATCAGCAGGTTACATGCTTCATCCTCAGCCCCCCCTCCTCTATAGGACATATCAGCAGGTTACAGGCTTCATCCTCAGCTCCCCCCCCCCTCTATAGGACATATCAGCAGGTTACATGCTTCATCCTCAGCTCCCCCCCCACCTATAGGACATATCAGCAGGTTACATGCTTCATCCTCAGCTCACTGTGCTCTATAGGACATATCAGCAGGTTACATGCTTCATCCTCAGCTCCCCCCTCCTCTATAGGACATATCAGCAGGTTACATGCTTCATCCTCAGCTCCCCCCCCCCTCTATAGGACATATCAGCAGGTTACATGCTTCATCCTCAGCCCCCCCCTCTATAGGACATATCAGCAGGTTACATGCTTCATCTTCAGCTCCCTGTGCTCTATAGGACATATCAGCAGGTTACATGCTTCATCCTCAGCTCCCCCCCCCTCTATAGGACATATCAGCAGGTTACATGCTTCATCCTCAGCTCCCCCCCCTCTATAGGACATATCAGCAGGTTACATGCTTCATCCTCAGCTCCCCCCCCCTCTATAGGACATATCAGCAGGTTACATGCTTCATCCTCAGCTCCCCCCCTCTATAGGACATATCAGCGGGTTACATGCTTCATCCTCAGCTCCCCCCCCCTATAGGACATATCAGCAGGTTACATGCTTCATCCTCAGCTCCCCCCCCCCCCCTATAGGACATATCAGCAGGGTGCAGGCTCCATCCTCCGTACGCCTTTGTACCATTGTTTTTTGCGGGTAACCACAGTGATGTTGTTTTTTCAGCACAGTATTTGGAGTTTTGGCGGCCAGGCATGATGGGTATTTTAATTTGTGGCAAATCAGTGTCAGGCGCAGTATGGCGGTATTATGTGGACCGTGTAGGGCGGCATTATTTGGGTTCTTGGTCAGTATGTTTTCTTCAGGAAGAGTATAGTAGTAATTCTTAAAGGGGCAGTCATGGATGGGGTGAGTACAGCACCTGGCCCCCAATCATGCAGCAGCTGGATGTATACCGTATACTGTGAATGTATATATTGTGTAGCGGCTGTGCCCTGTGACTGCCGTTGTATCTTCAGTATCGGCCAATCGCTGTCCTGGAAAACCCCTTTAATGACTGGATCAGTGATATCTGCGTCTGATATGGCGGGATTATTAAGTATAGTATATACAGTACATCATTGTGGGCAGGTGATATCCTTACCCCCCCCCCCCAGCAGGACGTCCTGTGATATCCTTACCCCCCCCCCCCCAGCAGGACGTCCTGTGATATCCATAGACCCCCCCCCCCCCCAGCAGGACGTCCTGTGATATCCATAGACCCCCCCCCCAGCAGGACGTCCTGTGATATCCATAGACCCCCCCCCCAGCAGGACGTCCTGTGATATCCATAGACCCCCCCCCCCCCAGCAGGACGTCCTGTGATATCCATAGACCCCCCCCCCAGCAGGACGTCCTGTGATATCCATAGACCACCCCCCCCAGCAGGACGTCCTGTGATATCCTTACCCCCCCCCCCCAGCAGGACGTCCTGTGATATCCTTACCCCCCCCCCAGCAGGACGTCCTGTGATATCCATAGACCCCCCCCCCAGCAGGACGTCCTGTGATATCTATACACCCCCCCCCCCAGCAGGACGTCCTGTGATATCCATAGACCCCCCCCAGCAGGACGTCCTGTGATATCCATACCCCCCCCCCAGCAGGACGTTCTGTGATATCCTTACCCCCCCCCAGCAGGACGTCCTGTGATATCCATAGACCCCCCCCCCCAGCAGGACGTCCTGTGACATCCATAGACCCCCCCCCCAGCAGGACGTCCTGTGATATCCTTACCCCCCCCCCAGCAGGACGTCCTGTGATATCTATAGACCCCCCCCCCCCAGCAGGACGTCCTGTGATATCCATAGACCCCCCCCCACCAGCAGGACGTCCTGTGATATCTATAGACCCCCCCCCCAGCAGGACGTCCTGTGATATCCTTACCCCCCCCCCCAGCAGGACGTCCTGTGATATCCATAGACCCCCCCCCACCAGCAGGACGTCCTGTGATATCCATAGACCCCCCCCCCCAGCAGGACGTCCTGTGACATCCTTACCCCCCCCCCCCAGCAGGACGTCCTGTGATATCCTTACCCCCCCCCCCAGCAGGACGTCCTGTGATATCCATAGACCCCCCCCAGCAGGACGTCCTGTGATATCCTTACCCCCCCCCCCAGCAGGACGTCCTGTGATATCCATAGACCCCCCCCAGCAGGACGTCCTGTGATATCTATAGACCCCCCCCCCCAGCAGGACGTCCTGTGATATCTATAGACCCCCCCCCCCAGCAGGACGTCCTGTGATATCTATAGACCCCCCCCCAGCAGGACGTCCTGTGATATCCTTACCCCCCCCAGCAGGACGTCCTGTGATATCCATAGACCCCCCCCCAGCAGGACGTCCTGTGATATCCATAGACCCCCCCCCCAGCAGGACGTCCTGTGATATCTATAGACCCCCTCCCCCCCCCAGCAGGACGTCCTGTGATATCTATACACCCCCCCCCCCAGCAGGACGTCCTGTGATATCCATAGACCCCCCCCAGCAGGACGTCCTGTGATATCCTTACCCCCCCCCCCAGCAGGACGTTCTGTGATATCCTTACCCCCCCCCCAGCAGGACGTCCTGTGATATCTATAGACCCCCCCCCCCAGCAGGACGTCCTGTGATATCCTTACCCCCCCCCCCCAGCAGGACGTCCTGTGATATCTATAGACCCCCCCCCCCCAGCAGGATGTCCTGTGATATCCATAGACCCCCCCCCCAGCAGGACGTCCTGTGATATCCTTACCCCCCCCCCAGCAGGACGTCCTGTGATATCCATAGACCCCCCCCCAGCAGGACGTCCTGTGATATCTATAGACCCCCCCCTCAGCAGGACGTCCTGTGATATCCTTACCCCCCCCCCAGCAGGACGTCCTGTGATATCCATAGACCCCCCCCAGCAGGACGTCCTGTGATATCTATAGACCCCCCCCCCAGCAGGACGTCCTGTGATATCTATAGACCCCCCCCCCAGCAGGACGTCCTGTGATATCTATAGACCCCCCCCCTCAGCAGGACGTCCTGTGATATCCTTACCCCCCCCCAGCAGGACGTCCTGTGATATCCATAGACCCCCCCCCCAGCAGGACGTCCTGTGATATCTATAGACCCCCCCCCCCCCCAGCAGGACGTCCTGTGATATCTATAGACCCCCCCCCCCAGCAGGACGTCCTGTGATATCTATAGACCCCCCCCAGCAGGACGTCCTGTGATATCCATAGACCCCCCCCAGCAGGACGTCCTGTGATATCCTTCCACCCCCCCCCAGCAGGACGTCCTGTGATATCCTTACCCCCCCCAGCAGGACGTCCTGTGATATCTATAGACCCCCCCCCCCAGCAGGACGTCCTGTGATATCCATAGACCCCCCCCCAGCAGGACGTCCTGTGATATCTATACACCCCCCCCCAGCAGGACGTCCTGTGATATCCATAGACCCCCCCCCCCGCCGGACGTCCTGTGATATCCATAGACCCCCCCCCCCACCAGCAGGACGTCCTGTGATATCTATAGACCCCCCCCCAGCAGGACGTCCTGTGATATCTATAGACCCCCCCCCCAGCAGGACGTCCTGTGATATCTATAGACCCCCCCCCAGCAGGACGTCCTGTGATATCTATAGACCCCCCCCCCAGCAGGACGTCCTGTGATATCCTTACCCCCCCCAGCAGGACGTCCTGTGATATCCATAGACCCCCCCCCCCAGCAGGACGTCCTGTGATATCCATAGACCCCCCCCCCACCAGCAGGACGTCCTGTGATATCTATAGACCCCCCCCCAGCAGGACGTCCTGTGATATCCTTACCCCCCCCCAGCAGGACGTCCTGTGATATCCTTACCCCCCCCCAGCAGGACGTCCTGTGATATCTATAGACCCCCCCCCCCCAGCAGGACGTCCTGTGATATCTATAGACCCCCCCCCCCCAGCAGGACGTCCTGTGATATCCATAGACCCCCCCCCCCCCAGCAGGACGTCCTGTGATATCTATAGACCCCCCCCAGCAGGACGTCCTGTGATATCCATAGACCCCCCCCCAGCAGGACGTCCTGTGATATCCATAGACCCCCCCCCCCAGCAGGACGTCCTGTGATATCTATAGACCCCCTCCCCCCCCCAGCAGGACGTCCTGTGATATCTA
>JAQFWZ010000026.1:33446123-33503623 GCA_027789725.1 Dendropsophus ebraccatus | reverse complement strand
AGGAAGGGCTGCACAGACATCGCTAGTGATGTTCCTGCAGCCTCAGCCATGTGATTATCCAGCTGACCAGCGCTGTCATGTATTAGCTGCCCTCTCAGAAAAGCTGAACATTAAGATGTCTGGAGGGATTGGGCCTGATGGCTGCCAGCCAACGTCTATCCTAATCTATCTAGCTCCGCCCTTATTTACCCCGACATCTGCCCTCACAATACAGCTGGGGCAGCCGCGTATAAATCACATGGTTATCTGTCCGCCCAACTAACGGGAATCGGCATCCTAAGTGTCTACTATGTGGGATCAGGGGATCAGGATTGAGGTCTTGGACATGGGGGATCAGGGGATCAGGATTGAGGTCTTGGACATGGGGGATCAGGGGATCAGGATTGAGGTCTTGGACATGGGGGATCAGGGGATCAGGATTGAGGTCTTGGACATGGGGGATCAGGGGATCAGGATTGAGGTCTTGGACATGGGGGATCAGGGGATCAGGATTGAGGTCTTGGACATGGGGGATCAGGGGATCAGGATTGAGGTCTTGGACATGGGGGATAAGGGGATCAGGATTGAGGTCTTGGACATGGGGGATCAGGATTGAGGTCTTGGACATGGGGGATCAGGATTGAGGTCTTGGACATGGGGGATCAGGGGATCAGGATTGAGGTCTTGGACATGGGGGATAAGGGGATCAGGATTGAGGTCTTGGACATGGGGGAATCAGGATTGAGGTCTTGGACATGGGGGATCAGGATTGAGGTCTTGGACATGGGGGATCAGGGGATCAGGATTGAGGTCTTGGACATGGGGGATCAGGGGATCAGGATTGAGGTCTTGGACATGGGGGGATCAGGATTGAGGTCTTGGACATGGGGGATCAGGATTGAGGTCTTGGACATGGGGGATCAGGATTGAGGTCTTGGACATGGGGGATCAGGGGATCAGGACTGAGGTCTTGGACATGGGGGATCAGGATTGAGGTCTTGGACATGGGGGGATCAGGACTGAGGTCTTGGACATGGGGGATCAGGATTGAGGTCTTGGACATGGGGATCAGGAGATCAGGATTGAGGTCTTGGACATGGGGGATCAGGATTGAGGTCTTGGACATGGGGGGATCAGGGGATCAGGACTGAGGTCTTGGACATGGGGGATCAGGATTGAGGTCTTGGACATGGGGGATCAGGGGATCAGGACTGAGGTCTTGGACATGGGGGATCAGGATTGAGGTCTTGGACATGGGGGATCAGGATTGAGGTCTTGGACATGGGGATCAGGAGATAAGGATTGAGGTCTTGGACATGGGGGATCAGGACATCAGAATTGAGGTTTTGGAGTATCTTTTGTTATCGGCGTGCTTACCGCCATCTTGTGTGGTCATATCACAGTAAACCTTGTACGGTTTGAAGAATCCATCTGGCTGGATGAGATACATCTCTGAGGTTTCGCCGCCTTTCCGGAAGATTTCTTCACACTCTGTAATTATACATGGAAGGAAAGAGTAAGAATCCAGAGCAGGAAGGCAGGAGATGAGAAATGATGGGACTGTTCTAGCAGCCGAGCTCCCCACGTCTCCTCCTATATCCTGTATACTGTCTCTGGAGCGGGATGTGAGCCGGACGTTACCTTTGCCGGACACCACTGGGATGTTGCAGGTTGTCGTACACGGAGTTCGGCAGTTCTCTACCTGCGAGGAAATTGTGGCATCCAGTTTTTGGATCTTGGATCGGAGATTCTCGACCACTTGGCGGAGGATACGGATGTTGGATGGAATATTGTTATCCACATTTTCTTTGATATACGTATACTGTTCTTCCAGATCCACACTGTATTCATTAATAACATTCTCATTCTCTGGAAAATAAACATTTCACAGTTACACGACATACGGCCCACCACTTCCCAGATTATCCAGAGCCTAGAGCCATCCAGAGCCAGACCATCCAGAGTCCAGAGCCATCCATGAGCCTAAAGCCATCCAGAGCCTAGAGCCATCCAGAGCCCAAAGCCATCCAGAGCCCAGACCATCCAGAGCCCAGACCATCCAGAGCCCAGACCATCCAGAGTCCAGACCATCCAGAGTCCAGAGCCATCCAGAGTCCAGAGCCATCCAGAGCCCAGACCATCCAGAACCATCCAGAACCCAGAGCCATCCAGAGCCCAGACCATCCAGAGCCATCCAGAACCCAGAGCCATCCAGAGCCCAGACCATCCAGAACCCAGACCATCCAGAGCCCAGACCATCCAGAGTCCAGACCATCCAGAGTCCAGAGCCATCCAGAGTCCAGAGCCATCCAGAGCCCAGACCACCCAGAGCCCAGACCATCCAGAACCCAGAGCCATCCAGAGCCCAGACCATCCAGAGCCATCCAGAACCCAGAGCCATCCAGAGCCCAGACCATCCAGAGTCCAGACCATCCAGAGTCCAGAGCCATCCAGAGTCCAGAGCCATCCAGAGCCCAGACCATCCAGAGCCCAGACCATCCAGAACCATCCAGAACCCAGAGCCATCCAGAGCCCAGACCATCCAGAGCCATCCAGAACCCAGAGCCATCCAGAGCCCAGACCATCCAGAGTCCAGACCATCCAGAGTCCAGAGCCATCCAGAGTCCAGAGGCCAGACCATCCAGAGGCCAGAGCCATCCAGAGGCCAGACCGCCCAGAGCCACCCAGAGTCCAGAGCCATCAAAACCCAGACCATACAGAGCCCAGACCATCCAGAGCCATCTAGAGCCCAGAGCCATACAGAGCCCATACCCCATACCATCCAGAGCCCAGAGCCCATACCATCCAGAGCCCAGAGGCCAGACCATTCAGAGCCCAGAGCCCATACCATTCAGAGCCCAGAGCCCATACCATCCAGAGCCCAGAGCCCATACCATCCAGAGCCCATACCATTCAGAGCCCAGAGCCCATACCATCCAGAGCCCAGAGCCCATACCATTCAGAGCCCAGAGCCCATACCATCCAGAGCCCATACCATCCAGAGCCCAGAGCCCATACCATCCAGAGCCCAGAGCCCAGACCATTCAGAGCCCAGAGGCCAGACCATCCAGAGCCCAGAGCCCAGACCATCAAGGGGAGAGGAGGAAAGGACCCAGGGGAGAGGAGGTTCAGTACCCCGGCCACACCATGGCCACAAGTATGTTAATAAACGGCATATGGAATGGTAGTATTAGTTATATACTGGTATATAGGCGTGCTATCACACCAACCGTATGGGAAGGTCTACCTACCTCTGTTGAGTTCCTGACGTTCTCGGACTTTGTCTCCCAGCAGCGAGGCGTACTTATATATATTGGTGGAGGAATGGGAGAGCGATTCCAGCCGGGGACGAATCAGAGCCACAGAGTTCTTGACGTTTCTCTCTTGTTTCAGTAGACTGGTCCGTAACTCACATCCAGTGGGACATAAGACGCCCTGAGAATAGAGAGTCACATATACTGAAGAGTCATCTACCATCTACCATCTACGTCTATGGCCGTCCTCAGTCAGAGTTTCCTCATCACTTCACTCTAGTGGGAACATATAGCGGTACCATCATCCTACATACAGACGAACCCTCCCAACAACCCATCACCCCGAGAATTAATCTCTATGATTTCTTCTTTTTCTCCCTTATGTTCATCACATGAAAATCACAAAAACAGCCCCCCAGTGCCCCACCCGTCTGCAGGCTATGAGCGGTACTGCAGCTCAGCCTGGTTCATGTCCTTGGAGCTGTAATATCAGAGACAAAGCTGGAGGGCTTCGCAGAGTGATACGCCCCCTATGTTTGGAGACGCCATGTATTATTGTAGAATCGGCTTTAAGGATTTCCCCGATCTGAATATTTAGATTTTTTTTCAGTTTTTTATTTCATTAAACGATTTTCCTACCAGTTCTTCCTGCAGATGTTTGCAGCCACCACTGTCGGGGAAGACTTCGGGTTCCTTCTTCTGTCCCCTGGCCGGGGCTTTGGTTGGACGCGCTCTGTAGCCCCCCCCACTGACTGGTGGTGGCGGGGGTCTCCTGGTGGGAGTGAGCCTCTGTCCTGGAGAGAGCGGCCGGTGTCCTCGCGCATCAACTGCGGCATCTGACGTCTGCAATGATATGGCGGCATTCAGCGTCTAGTCTATAAACTCAATGCAAATCCATGTAATAGTCACAGTCATTGGTACGGGAGAATATCGGTTCCAGATCGGTTATAGATCGGTCACAGATTACGGGTTACGGATAATAATAAGAACCTTAAAGGTAATATACCATCAGGCCCGAGCTGAAGCACTGGAGGCGAGCCGACCCACCCCCAGTGGGAGGAAACCCCCGCCTCTCTATGATATGGCTCCATTGATTCACCCCGGGCCTGATGGTACAAAGACCAATAATCGCTAAGCAGCGTGTCCTGGGAGTTCAGTCACCCGATAACTGCCCTGTGCAAAAGAGTCAGAGATCAGCCAGCATACGCCCGCTCACCAGAGATCAGCCAGCATACGCCCACTCACCAGAGATCAGCCAGCATACGCCCGTTCACCAGATATTAACCAGCATACGCCCACTCCCCAGAGATCAGCCAGCATACGCCCGCTTACCAGACAACAGCCAGCATACGCCCGTTCACCAGATATTAACCAGCATACGCCCGCTCCCCAGAGATCAGCCAGCATACGCCCGCTTACCAGACAACAGCCAGCATACGCCCGTTCACCAGATATTAACCAGCATACGCCCGCTCCCCAGAGATCAGCCAGCATACGCCCGCTCACCAGACAACAGCCAGCATACGCCCGCTTCGCAGAGATCAGCCAGCATACGCCCGCTCCTCAGAGATCAGCCAGCATACGCCCGCTCACCAAACAACAGCCAGCATACACCCGCTCACCAGACAACAGCCAGCTACACCCGCTCACCAGACAACAGCCAGCATACGCCCGCTCTGCAGAGATCAGCCAGCATACGCCCGCTCCCCAGAGCCCAGCCAGCTACACCCGCTCCCCAGAGATCAGCCAGCATACACCCGCTCACCAGACAACAGCCAGCATACGCCCACTCCCCAGAGATCAGCCAGCATACGGCCACTCCCCAGAGATCAGCCAGCATACGCCCGCTCCCTAGAGATCAGCCAGCATATGCCCGCTCACCAAACAACAGCCAGCATACGCCCGTTCACCAGATATCAACCAGTCGCATATGCCCACTCCCCAGAGATCAACCAGCATACGCCCGCTCCCTAGAGATCAGCCAGCATACGCCCATTCACCAGAGATCAGCCAGCATACGCCCCCTCCCCAGACAACAGCCAGCATACACCCGCTCCCTAGACATCAGCCAGCATATGCCCGCTCCGTAGAGATCAGCCAGCATACGCCCGCTCACCAAACAACAGCCAGCATACGCCCGCTCCCCAGACATCAGCCAGCATACGCCCGCTCCCCAGACATCAGCCAGCATACGCCCGCTCCCCAGACATCAGCCAGCATACGCCCGCTCCCCAGACATCAGCCAGCATACGCCCGCTCCCCAGACATCAGCCAGCATACGCCCGCTCCCCAGACATCAGCCAGCATACGCCCGCTCCCCAGACATCAGCCAGCATACGCCCGCTCCCCAGACATCAGCCAGCATACGCCCGCTCCCCAGACATCAGCCAGCATACGCCCGCTCCCCAGACATCAGCCAGCATACGCCCGCTCCCCAGACATCAGCCAGCATACGCCCTCTCCCCAGACATCAGCCAGCATACGCCCTCTCCCCAGACATCAGCCAGCATACGCCCGCTCCCCAGACAACAGTGAGCATACGCCTGCTCCCCAGACATCAGCCAGCATACGTCCGCTCCCCAGACATCAGCCAGCATACGCCCGCTCCCCAGACACGTGTCTAAACGGAAGATGTGAGGTCAATAACAATGGATTTAAATGTCGGCATAAACAATAGAGCGATCAGTCCTGCGGTGAATAATTGTGTCCTGTAAAGGTCCTGCTGCATCTATCAGAGTGTAAGAGGAACCTCATTCCTACCTAAGAGGCACCAGAGCCCATGCAGGTGTGTGGAGGCTGCTCATGCAGCACTGAGAATTCTGGGAAGATACAAAGCAGCTCTCTGGCGCCAGATATATTTTCCTTCATGTCAAGGTGCATACACATATACAGGAAAGGCTATTATATACACAGACTATTATATACAGGTTATTACTAGAGATTAGGGATGGTCCGAATCTGCCGAGGTTCGGGTTTGTAATGCTCGGCATCAGATTCCCGCTGTCTGCCCGCTCCGTGCAGCGGGTGGATACAACGGGAGGACCGCCTGGAAAATCCGGCAGGTTGGTTCATCTCTAGTTATTACACACACACACTATTATATACAGGCTATTACACACAGGCTACTATATACAGGCTATTATATACAGGCTATTACACACAGGTTATTATATACAGGCTATCACATACAGGTTATTATATACAGGCTATTACACACAGGCTACTATATACAGGCTATTACACACAGGTTATTATATACAGGCTATTACACACAGGTTATTATATACAGGCTATTGCACACAGGCTACTATATACAGGCTATTATATACAGGCTATTATATACAGGCTATTACATACAGGCTATTACATACAGGCTATTACATACAGGCTATCACATACAGGCTATTATATACAGGCTATTATATACAGGCTATTACACACAGGTTATTATATACAGGCTATCACATACAGGCTATTACACACAGGTTATTATATACAGGCTATTACACACAGTTTATTATATACAGGCTATTACACACAGGCTATTACATACAGGCTATCACACAGGTTATTATATACAGGCTATCACATACAGGCTATCACATACAGGCTATCACATACAGGCTATTACACACAGGTTATTATATACAGGCTATTATATACAGGCTATTATATACAAGCTATTACATACAGGCTATTATATACAGGCTATTATATACAGGCTATTACATACAGGCTATTACATACAGGCTATTATATACAGGCTATCACATACAGGCTACTATATACAGGCTATCACATACAGGCTATTACACACAGGTTATTATATAATACAGGCTATGATATACAGGCTATTACATACAGGCTATTACATACAGGCTATTATATACAGGCTATTATATACAGGCTATTACATAAGGCTATTATATACAGGCTATTACATACAGGCTATTACATACAGGCTATTACATACAGGTTATTACATACAGGCTATTATATACAGGCTATTACATACAGGCTATTACACACAGGCTATTACACACAGGCTACTATATACAGGCTATCACACACAGGCTATTATATACAGGCTATTATATACAGGCTATCACATACAGGCTATTATATACAGGCTATTATATACAGGCTATTATATACAGGCTATTATATACAGGCTATCACATACAGGCTATTATATACAGGCTATTATATACAGGCTATTATATACAGGCTATTATATGCAAGCTATTACACACAGGCTACTATATACAGGCTATCACACACAGGCTATTATATACAGGCTATCACATACAGGCTATCACATACAGGCTATCACATACAGGCTATTACACACAGGTTATTATATACAGGCTATTATATACAGGCTATTATATACAGGCTATCACATACAGGCTATTATATACAGGCTACTATATACAGGCTATTACACACAGGCTATTACACACAGGCTATCACATACAGGCTATTATATACAGGCTATTATATACAGGCTATTACACACAGGCTATCACACACAGGCTATCACACACAGGCTATCACACACAGGCTATCACATACAGGCTATTATATACAGGCTATTATATACAGGCTATCACATACAGGCTATTATATACAGGCTACTATATACAGGCTATTATATACAGGCTATTACACACAGGCTACTATATACAGGCTATTATATACAGGCTATTATATACAGGCTATTATATACAGGCTATTATATACAGGCTACTATATACAGGCTATTACACACAGGCTACTATATACAGGCTATTACACACAGGCTACTATATACAGGCTACTATATACAGGCTATCACACACAGGCTATCACACACAGGCTATCACACACAGGTTACTATATACAGGCTATTATATACAGGCTATTATATACAGGCTATTACACACAGGCTACTATATACAGGCTATTACACACAGGCTACTATATACAGGCTATCACATACAGGCTATCACATACAGGCTATTATATACAGGCTACTATATACAGGCTATCACATACAGGCTATCACATACAGGCTATTATATACAGGCTATTATATACAGGCTATTATATACAGGCTATTATATACAGGCTATTACACACAGGTTATTATATACAGGCTATTACACACAGGCTATCACATACAGGCTATTACACACAGGTTATTATATACAGGCTATTACACACAGGCTATTACACACAGGCTATTACACACAGGCTATTACACACAGGCTATCACACACAGGCTATCACATACAGGCTATTATATACAGGCTATTATATACAGGCTATTATATACAGGCTATCACATACAGGCTATTATATACAGGCTACTATATACAGGCTATTATATACAGGCTATTACACACAGGCTACTATATACAGGCTATTACACACAGGCTATTATATACAGGCTACTATATACAGGCTATCACACACAGGCTATTACACACAGGCTACTATATACAGGCTATCACACGCAGGCTATCACACACAGGCTATCACATACAGGCTATCACATACAGGCTATTATATACAGGCTATTATATACAGGCTATTATATACAGGCTATTATATACAGGCTATCCTCCCCTCAGATGAGGAGTCAGATGCTGGAACATCTGCCGCCTTCTTACCTTTTCTCCGGCCGGATCAACCTGCAAATGATAAAAAAAAAAATAGTTCAAATGATGGAACGTCCTCAAAAGCTAAAAACGACAATATAACGTGTGCGGAGTGGAGACTTACTGCGTCGTCTTCGTCATAGTCGCTGCTGGACCACACGGCTGTGGTGCAGAGGAGGAGTAAGGCGGCCAGCCTCAGGAGATTAGCCATGCTGAGCTGTGATAGCCTCCCCGCAGGTGGCCGCTCTCTTATAGCCTGCCCTGAAGGTTACCACACCTGACCCCTGACCCCTGAGGTCGCCCTCATTGGGACACACAGACCGGTTAATAGGTAACCAGCCCCATCACTTAGGGGAATTTGCTTGTGTAGGCGGCAAAAACACCAACTCTGTAACTGTGAGAGAAGATTCCGGGCAGCAATGTGTCATCCGGCCTCTAGTAGCCGAACATTGTTGTATCCTGGAACTGAGAACACTATTAAAGGGGTTCTCCAGCGCTACAAAAACATGGCCAGAGACAACACGACTCTTGTCTCCAGTTCAGGTGCGGTTTGCAGTTAAACTCCATTCACTTCAATGGAACTGAGCAGCAAAACCCTGCCCAAGCTGGAGACAAGAGTAGGGGCTGTCTCTGGAAGAAAGGGGCCATGTTTTTGTAGCGCTGGATAACCCCTTTAATACACAAGCGGCCCTGTACCCACAATTTGCCCCCCCCCCCCCCGCCCCCCCATACCACTTGTAACCTCAGCTGCTTTTGCTCCAAGATCTGTCCTGCGGTCCGTTCAGCCTAGAACGTCTGTGCCCTAGGCCTGCACCGCCCCTCCGTCCTATTCACCATTAGGAATGCCGGAATTAGGAAGGCAGGATTTCTCCTATTCATCACTTGTCTGAACACGACCTCCATCTTACTGCCTGACTGTCAGGATTGCGCCTTTGTGCTCGTCAGTTCAAACTGTGCGGCGGAAAAGGCGCTGATTCCTGAGCCTGGTCTGAACAGGGACCTGTCTGCTGCTCAGGATTCCTTCAGCTGCTCAGTGTTGTGTCTCTTGACTGACAGGCGCTGCTGCCGGCCAGGGTTTACTTGCACAGGTGGATTCAGGCGGCTGGTCCAATGAGGTTCTGCACCGGGCTCCTGGTCTATTATAACAGCCTGACCCTCCAGCAGGTAGATGCAGCCATTGAGGTATACTCTGTCAGGGTATGTGCACACTAAACTCCGTTGCGGAATTCTCAGCTTGGGCGCGCGTCTCCGCCCGTGTCATAAACTCCATTCTATGCACGGGCGGATTCTCTCATCCGTCTAAAGAGTGATCAAGTTCATTCTGTGGATGGAGGGCGGAATGCGCCCGTGCATAGGATGAAGTTTATGACACGGGCAGAGACGCGCGCGCCCAAGCTGGGAACAGTGCAGGGCCGTGTCCGTGTCTTTCTGTCTATTCCACCCGTTGTCACTGACCGTACATAACAACCAGCTATCAGTAGTAAATGAATAAACTCTATTGTGCAGAAAGGAGAGTGCCAGCTAAAGTGCTAGATGTGTGTAAATGATGTCCGTCTCACCTACTCGGACCGGTGCGGCCTGATGCACTGGAGGTGGACCCAACCGACAGCCGGTCCCCAGTGTGATGGAGGGGTTTTTTTCACACTGGGGGCCGGTGGATAAGTGGGTGGGCGGATGGGTGGGTAAGTGGGTGGGCAGATGGGTGGGTAAGTGGGTGGGCAGATGGGTGGGTACACCTCCAGTGATTCAGGCTTCAGGCTCTGGTTCAAAAAATGATACAGGGTCTCAATGCTGAGCGGGACAGGAAGCAGACTGAGCGCCCCCTCTCCGCGGGATCGGAGGGGCATCCTGTCATGTCAGGTCACTATTGCTGGACCGGGTAACTATAAACGTAACTGGCGGCTTTCACATCCAGGCACTTTCCAGCTGCACCAACTTATCAGCATATTCTGCACGGCCATTATTGTAACGCCTGGAGTAGTGGATCCACTGGACCGTCACCAGCGATGGCACTAACCTCACCAGGGAGCGGAGTCTAAGGGGCCGCTGGTTTTCACCAGAGCCCGCCGCAAGGCGGGATGGACTTGCTGCGGCAGGCGACCCCCAGGTCGCTACCCCTGGCTTGGTTGCTAGTGACGGCAGGCGAGGCGTGGCAGGAGCAGTAGGCAGGAGATGGTGCTGGCAGAGCTCTGCAGCCGTAACCGCAGGTGACAGGCTGAACACAGGAGCAATGAAGTGACAGGGGAGCAGGAACCAGGAACAAGGACTAGGGACCAGGTAGCGGATAGGAATCAGGAACAAGGACTTGGAACCAGGTAGCGGATAGGAAACAGGAACAACAGGGGGCTGGGCCAAACGCTATGGGAAGCATGTAGAGGCTCCAACACCTGTAGTGGGTCAGGGCTGGAATTTATAGGGAGTGATTGTGTGCAAGACCAATTAGGACGGACTGGCCCTTTAAATCTGAGACAGCCGGCGCGCGCGCCCTAGGAGGCGGGGACGCGCGCGCCGGCCGGCACAGACGGAGACAGGAGCGGAGGAGAGGTGAGGCGCCCCCAAGGGCCGAACTAGCAGCAGCGCCGGGTCCCTGCACAAGGACGCCGGCGGCTGCATGGGGCAGGAGGAGGTCGTGGCGGTGGCCCGGAACACGGGACGCCGCCGCGGCCGTGACAGTACCCCCCCCCTTTGGCCTCCCCCTCTTTCTTGCCTGCAGAAGGCGGCATCAGGCAAATCTTGGTATTCCGCCGGTAGGCCGGACAAAGGCTTGGCGGGCTCGGGTGACAACATAGAATGCTTAGGCTGAGGTGACCTCAGACACTGGTTGGAACAGTCCTGACCCCAACTGAGAATCTTCCCGGTTCTCCAGTCCAGCTCAGGGGCATGTAATTGCAGCCAAGGGAGTCCCAGGAGGATGGTGGAAGAAGAATGGGGCAGGACGTAGAAGGAGATCTTCTCCAGATGTGAGGTGCCCACCTGGAGGACTAGAGGTGCGGTCTGGTAGTGCACATGGTCGGTAAGAATCTCGCCCGTGACCGAGGAGATAGTCAGGGGTCTGGCTAGTGGGGTCACGGGTAGCCGCCATCTCTGGACCAATGTAGCTGCAATAAAATTGCCTGCTGACCCAGAATCGAGAAAGGCAGTAGTCTGATGAGTTTGTCCTGAGGGTGTCTGGATGGAAACTGGCACAGACAACTTCGGAGTGGTGGCATTCACACTTAGGGAGACTTCTCCCACCGGAGCTAGGTGCTGGAGTTTCCCGGACGCTTGAGGACGTTGGGGACATCTCAGCCGAAAGTGATCCGAACCACCGCAGTAGAGGCAGAGATTCAGCTCCAGACGACGAAGTCTTTCATCAGGCGTCAGGTGAGCCCGTTCCACCTGCATAGGAATCTCAGGAGTCGACTGGGACTCCGGAACGTCAGGATACTGGAAGACCGGCGCCAGCTGGTGATGGCGACGGGACAGGCCTAGTCGCCGTTCATGCCAGACCTCCTCCTCCCTCTCAGAAAAACGAGTATAGACCCTGGTGGCCAGTAGGATGAGTTCGTTCAGGGAGGTAGGTAGGTCTCGGGCGGAAAGCACGTCTCTCATCCGACTGGACAGGCCCTTCTTGAAGGTGGCTATTAGAGCGGCCTCATTCCAGTCCAATTCAGCTGCCAGGGTGCGGAACTGTATGGCGTAGTCACCAACAGAGGAGCTCCCTTGAGAGAGGTTGAGGAGAGCAGTTTCAGCTGAAGAGGCACGGGCAGGTTCCTCAAAGACAGAGCGGAACTCGGCCAGGAAAATTCGGAGATTAGCAGCCACAGGATCATCACGGTCCCACAGCGGCGTGGCCCAGGCCAGAGCTCTACCTTCCAATAGGCTGATGATGAAAGCCACTTTAGAGCGCTCGGTGGCAAACAGACTACTTAAAAGTTCAATATGCATTGTGCATTGGGTCAGGAATCCTCTGCACAACTTGGAGTCACCAGAGTATTTGCTTGGGAGAGCCAGTCGAAGTGTAGAAAAAGCAGCAGGAGGTGGTGTGCGCTGGGCTGTAGTATGCTGCTGTAAGGCGGCAGTGAGTTGCTGGATCTGCTGCGACTGTTTCTGGATTTGTTGCGCCTGTAGGGCGACCACTCGGGCTACTTCGGGGATATCAGGCACCTCGCCGGGATCCATGGTTGGAGCCTACTGTAACGCCTAGAGTAGTGGATCCACTGGACCGTCACCAGCGATGGCACTAACCTCACCAGGGAGCGGAGTCTAAGGGGCCGCTGGTTTTCACCAGAGCCCGCCGCAAGGCGGGATGGACTTGCTGCGGCAGGCGACCCCCAGGTCGCTACCCCTGGCTTGGTTGCTAGTGACGGCAGGCGAGGGTGGCAGGAGCAGTAGGCAGGAGATGGTGCTGGCAGAGGTCTGTAGGCGTAACCGCAGGTGACAGGCTGAACACAGGAGCAATGGAGTGACAGGGGAGCAGGAACCAGGAACAAGGACTAGGGACCATGTAGCGGATAGGTATCAGGAACAAGGACTTGGGATCAGGTAGCGGATAGGAATCAGGAACAACAGGGAGCTGTGCCAAACGCTATGGGAAGCATGTAGAGGCTCCAACACCTGTAGTGGGGCAGGGCTGGAATTTATAGGGAGTGATTGTGTGCAAGACCAATTAGGACGGACTGGCCCTTTAAATCTGAGACAGCCGGCGCGCGCACGCCCTAGGAGGCGGGGACGCGCACGCCGGCCGGCACAGACAGAGACAGGAGCGGAGGAGAGGTGAGGCGCCCCCAAGGGCCGAACTAGCAGCAGCGCCGGGTCCCTGCACAAGGACGCCGGCGGCTGCATGGGGCAGGAGGAGGTCGCGGCGGTGGCCCGGAACACGGGACGCCGCCGCGGCCGTGACAATTATTACGTCCCTTTAGCACTTGCACTTTATATGGCATTTTACAGTTTGGTTTATACATTTTTGTGGTTTGCATTATACATGAATCCAGCGATAATGATGATTTGTGATGCCACGAATCATGTCTGTCACTGTCACTCCATCAGACCAAACTCTCACCTTATACTTACCATACTCTCACCATATGCTCCCTATACTCTCACCTTATACTTACCGTGCACTCACCTTATACTCACAATGCACTCACTATACTTTCACCTTATACTCACCATGCACTCACTAAACTCTCACCTCATACTCACCGTGCACTCACTATACTCTCACCTTATACTCACCATGCACTCTATGCTGCGACCGGTCACCTGTTAAGTTGTTCAGGGTGACACCACTTCTCTGGTGGATGGTTGGTGGAATTTAGCTCAGATGGTTAGAAGATTGTTGTGACGCCAGTGCTAACTCTGCACACAGGTATGATGGTACACCTGCTTGTTGTGTGTGGTTGGCTATACCATTCCCCAATGGTCGGTGACCTGCTGGGTTGTGATGGTCCCTTGGGTACTTATCATGGTGGTCCGGAATGGAGTTATGACCCACCTGGACTATAAGTACCACCACCCACAGAAAGGGGAGATGACCCAAGGACGGTGTAGCTTGTGTCTAGGTGCTACTGCAATGATCACGGAGTCCCAGTAGAATAAATAAACTCTTTCTTTACTGATAAATGTAGTATACCGATGAATGATACGTGACTGACACAGACCTGACTTCACCAGATCGGTACTGAGAGCTGTTGAGGTAGAAAGTAGAATAGCGGTGCTGACTTGGTTACACGCTGAGAAGAGTAGAGCGTTCAGAGTAGTCGAGAGGAGTAGGTCATGAGAGTCCCAACCCAATGTAGTACTGTGCTCTGCCGGAACTTTAGAAGAAGAAGAATACTTGGAAGAAGAATACTTGTGCCCATGTTTCAACCTTTGTCGCTATACCACCTTTAGCCCTACAGTGTCGAGTTACCCGTCCTATCAGGGTGACACAAGCCCCAGTCCTAGTTACCTGAGTTGAGTGTCTGAACGTGTCCTGGTGTCATCTGCATTGTGAGATAGAGTACGTAGGCTCCTGGGTGCTTTGCTCTATCCGGATCAGTTCCTCTGCTCTAGGATACTGTCCTGCACTTTTAGAGATGTTCACGGTGTGGTTTGGGGTGAACCCTGATTTTTCCTCTCTGTAAGTGTTTAGCACTGCATCATAGGTAGAAGTGTTACTCTAAGAAGGAAAGTCTCTGTGTTCTACATAAGAGTACACTACAGCTGGTCTGTCCCGGACCGGGAACCTGGCAAAGCCAGGCTCCTGGCTAAGCTCAGCAGGGATGTCCGATCTGTGTGTCTTGCTTCACTGAGAAACAGAGAAGAACTAACTAGTGAGGGTCTACACTTCCTCTCCCCAACTTTCTACAGGGTGTGTGTAACAGCTCCTGTGAGTGGTGGAGAAAAGAGTGCGAGAAGAAAGGAGGATAGAGATAGGTAGAAAAGATTAGCAACTCTCATTGCTGTACAGGGGACAAACACAGCAATAACCCTTTCATGACTACAGCTGTGCAACATATATACATAAATATACATACTACCAGGGCAGTTTCTAGGTAATTTTGATTACAGGGCGAATCTTGATAGAATCTTGAGGCGTCACTTTTCTTCTCCTCTCCATCCGGCCCAGACCACCATGATGATTTCTTGCAGCCATAATTCATCTCTTCTGAACCTGCCAGACAAACATCTTAAGCTTTGCACTTACAACAACTTCCTTCCACATTTTTGTGTCATGTGCAGTAAAGTCAGTAGGCATGTGGGTTGCCCGCTGTATGTCGGATTCCCTGCTGTGCCTCCATATAGTAATAATGCCCCCCGAGCCCTGTCCCCATTGTAATACTGTCCCCCGTGCTCTGTCACCATTGTTATACTGTCCCCCTGTGCTCTGTCCATATTGTAATACTGTCCCCCTGTGCTCTGTCCCCATTGTAATACTGTCCCCCCGTGCTCTGTCCCCATTGTAATACTGTCCCCCTGTGCTCTGTCCCCATTGTAATACTGTCCCCTGTGCTCTGTCCCCATTGTAATACTGTCCCCCTGTGCTCTGTCCCCATTGTAATACTGTCCCCCCGTGCTCTGTCCCCATTGTAATACTGTCCCCCGTGCTCTGTCCCCATTGTAATACTGTCCCGCTGTGCTCTGTCCCCATTGTAATACTGTCCCCTGTGCTCTGTCCCCACTATAATACTGTCCCCTGTGCTCTGTCCCTATTGTAAGACTGTCCCCATTGTAATACTGTCCCCCGTGCTCTGTCCCCATTGTAATACTGTCCCGCTGTGCTCTGTCCCCATTGTAATACTGTCCCCCTGTGCTCTGTCCCCACTATAATACTGTCCCCTGTGCTCTGTCCCTATTGTAAGACTGTCCCCATTGTAATACTGTCCCCCTGTGCTGTCCCTATTTTAATACTGTTCCCATTTTAATACTGTCCCCCTTTGCTGTCCCCATTTTAATACTGTCCCCCTGTGCTGGGGATATTGTAATAATCCCCCCTGTGCTCTGACCCAATTATAATACTGTCCAATTGTCCCCATTGTAATACTGCCCCCCTATGCTGTGCTGTCCTCCTGTGCTCTGTCCCTATTGCTATACTGTCCTCTGCGTTGCCCAGCACAAAAAAAAATGAAAAATACTCACCTAATATTGGCCCCTCCATTTTTGGATCTTCTCCAGCTGGTCACCGCGGGGATGGATCCTCCAGCAGGGAGAGGTGACATCCAATTGCGACGGCAGCCTGGACATGTGCTGTGCGCAGGGGATGAAGCCAGGATGCGGGGCGGCCTAACCTCAGAAGATGTACGTGGAGGGATGCAGCCGGGTTGCAGGCGGCGGGGGCGGCAGCAGATGAGAGTGGTCGGTGGCAGCAGCAGGTGGGGTGCGTTCAGAGCAGCCGGGGGCAGCAGCAGAGGAGCGCGGATGGCTGCGGCCCGGCAAGCTATTTAACGCCGCTGGGTGAGGTCCCGTGGGATGGCCACTAGCGCCCCCTGGCTGGCGGCGCTCCGTGCCATCACCCGGCACAAAGAAACGCCCTGCATACTACTCACATCTAGTGGCAAAATTCATACATGACTTCATTACCACTTCACTTTTGAGATACCAGGCTTTTGCGAGGGGTGTTCAAAGTAGAAACAGCTGTGGTGCAACCCCACAAATTCACGCAAGAGAGATAAATAATTTGCGGCACTCACCATCTTCATATAAAGGCATATAAATCAACAGACGTGGGATGTGGATAGAGCTAGGGCGGTGGACTGTTTCCCACACCTCCGTGCACTTCCTCTTGGCCCTTAATTCAAGAGCGGGAAATGGTCCATCGTCCTAGCTCTATCCACATCCTACATCTGTTGATGGAATAAACCATTTATATGAAGATGGTGAGTACCGCAAGTTGTTTTATCTCTCTTATTGTGTGAACTCCACAGAGACTATCTGCACCACATTGTGACGGTAGAATTTCACAATACTCCCTGATGAATCCCACTGCTACCAGCAAGGGGGGAAACACATCGGAAAGTGGATCTGTTGGACTCAAAACAGGAGTCTAACGTAGCTTCTGTGTAGCACACTACCTGACCAGCACCTGGCGGAATACTACTATCCCCAGTACTGGGGGGATACACGTGCTGCTTTGAATACAACTGACCACTGGCACCCCAGCTACCCACGGACCTTCTGCTCTGACCCAGTTGCTGTCGGCGCCTATAATAGGGGCTTTACTGAAGGCAATGTGTCTCTTCTCTTAGGGTGCGTGCACACTACGGACTCAGTGCGTATGACCCGCGGCAGATTCCGTCGCTCGTACCCGCACGCGGCAGCGCGCATCTGCGCCCGTGCCATAGACACTATTCCGCCAAAAGAATAGACATGTCGCGGGTACGAGCGATGGAATCCGCCGTGGGTCATACGCGCGGAGTCCGTAGTGTGAACGCACCCTTACTGTCCATTAATACACATGAACAAGTTTCCTAAAAATCTGCAGCAAGAAGTCAGACATGATGTCCTGGTCTGTAATGGTGTGTAATGGCATGTAATGGTGTGTAATGGCATGTATTGGTGTGTAATGGCATGTACTGGTCTGTAATGGTTTGTCCTGGGCTGGCTTCCTCTTGCTTCCTCTGGATCCACACACTAGGGTTATAGGGTAACTTGATAAGTTTAATGTCTACAATTGCCCTATTCTAACCCCTAGAACATTGTATGTCTGCAGGGCTCTATGGGGTCTTATTATGGGTTCTATATTTTTTTTATCACAACCATTTCTGGGTAGATTTCTGTTTGTTTTCTATTAACCCCTTGATGATCCATGCTGCACCAGGGGGCTCAGAGCCAGGGCCTGTATCCAGGTGTTCCCGGACTCTCTAGGGCTGCCCCTTGCCGAACCATTGGACTCCGCCTGCTGGAGTTCTGTTCATCTCACAAAATTCACAAAAATATATTTTTTTGAGATTTTAAATTTGTTCTGTAAGGTTTACGCTGTGTTTGCAGGGAGATAAAAAAAATACTTTTATTGTTCACAGAGATAAAAAGGACCCAAAATCCTGGCTCTATAAAGTGTAACATGTAACACAACGACATCACTAACAAGAGACATGAACCCCATATACAGCAATAGAGAGGAGCCCAGAATATAAAAGCCTAAAAGCAATAAGATCTGCAGTTTCCCCCCCGACTAGAGCCGAGCGGAGAGAGAAATAGTGCAAATAATGACTAATAACGTGCAAATAATGACTAATAACGTGCAAATAATGACTAATAACAGGCAAAAGTGCAAATAATGACTAATGACGTGCAAATAATGACTAATAACAGGCAAAAGTGCAAATAATGACTAATAACAGGCAATAGTGCAAATAATGACTAATAACGTGCAAATAATGACTAATAACGTGCAAATAATGACTAATAACGTGCAATAGTGCAAATAATGACTAATAACAGGCAATAGTGCAAATAATGACTAATAACGTGCAAATAATGACTAATAACTTGCAAATAATTACTAATAACAGGCAATAGTGCAAATAATGACTAATAACGTGCAAATAATGACTAATAACGTGCAAATAATGACTAATAACGTGCAAATAATGACTAATAACGTGCAAATAATGACTAATAACAGGCAATAGTGCAAATAATGACTAATAACAGGCAATAGTGCAAATAATGACTAATAACGTGCAAATAATGACTAATAACGTGCAAATAATGACTAATAACGTGCAATAGTGCAAATAATGACTAATAACAGGCAATAGTGCAAATAATGACTAATAACGTGCAAATAATGACTAATAACAGGCAATAGTGCAAATAATGACTAATAACTTGCAAATAATTACTAATAACAGGCAATAGTGCAAATAATGACTAATAACAGGCAATAGTGCAAATAATGACTAATAACGTGCAAATAATGACTAATAACGTGCAAATAATGACTAATAACAGGCAATAGTGCAAATAATGACTAATAACTTGCAAATAATTACTAATAACAGGCAATAGTGCAAATAATGACTAATAACGTGCAAATAATGACTAATAACGTGCAAATAATGACTAATAACGTGCAAATAATGACTAATAACGTGCAAATAATGACTAATAACAGGCAATAGTGCAAATAATGACTAATAACAGGCAATAGTGCAAATAATGACTAATAACGTGCAAATAATGACTAATAACGTGCAAATAATGACTAATAACGTGCAAATAATGACTAATAACAGGCAATAGTGCAAATAATGACTAATAACGTGCAAATAATGACTAATAACGTGCAAATAATGACTAATAACAGGCAATAGTGCAAATAATGACTAATAACGTGCAAATAATGACTAATAACAGGCAATAGTGCAAATAATGACTAACGTGCAAATAATGACTAATAACGTGCAAATAATGACTAATAACGTGCAATAGTGCAAATAATGACTAATAACAGGCAATAGTGCAAGTAATGACTAATAACAGGCAATAGTGCAAATAAATCCAAAAGAACGACAATAATGCTACCAAACACAAGACGGGGGGGGGGGGGGGGGGGTTGCCGGCCAAAATACACAGTCCAGTCCAGCCACCGCTTGGCCTATTGCGGCTACAGATGTAAATGGGGTAATAGACAGAGGATCGGGGGACCTGAGGCGCCTTGTGTCACCTTGAGGTAGCTCCTTCCGGATCCTCTGTCTATCATAGAATCTCATTGTGTTAGATGTTCCACAGAGCCAGGATTTGGGGTTGTTTTTCTTTTTGTGAGCAGTCTTTTATTTTATTCTTCTATATAATGTTATTATTGTATATTATTTCTATTATATATTATCATTATAGTATTTGCATGATGCGCCTTTTGCCTTGGGATTGTTTTTAGGGGTTCTTACATTCATTCCTTTTCTTATAGAGACATGGCGGCTCGGTGATTCCTCTGGTTATGCTGCTTTCTGATGACAACGACTACACAGTATAGAAAATGTCAATTCTTCTTCATGGAGAAATAAGACGTCCCCTAAAAATAAGACACAGCGCATTGTTGGGAGCCAAATTAATATAGGAGCCTGTCCTGTTGTCGGGGAGACACGGTACCGGGGGCTGCTAAGAAGGCTTTGGCTTTGTGTTCTTTTTTGTTTCTATGGTAACAAATGTTACATCACATGAAAGCCGTATGTGTCTAATATACGTTTTCATCTGATCTAGGCATGCGGGAAAACAAAATGGCGGCGTCTAAGGCGATATTCACATCAGATGAGAGCAGAGGAGCGATAAGATTCTTGTTTCTGCAAGAAAACTCTACAAAGGATATTCACGGCGATATGTGGCAGACGATGGGGGATCAATGCACTACATGTCCTACAGGTAAGAGCTGGGATGCTGCTTCAGCACCAATGATGAGGAACGTCCTGGACGTGCAGGAGTGGTTGGTGTTCTGGAGATCATTGATGCTGTGCACAACTTCATACTGGAGAATCAGCAAAGTTATAGCAGACGTCATGGGGATTTCTCGCAAACGAGTTTGTGTCATTATCCATGAACATCGGAACATGAAGAAGCAAAGGGGCCCCCGAATGTCTGACAACTGATCAGAGAAGCATGTGACTGACAACTGATCAGAGAAGCATGTTACTGACAACTGATCAGAGAAGCATGTGACTGACAACTGATCAGAGAAGCATGTGACTGACAACTGACCAGAGAAGAATGTGACTGACAACTGACCAGAGAAGAATGTGACTGACAACTGATCCGAGAAGCATGTGACTGACAACTGATCAGAGAAGCGTGTGACTGACAACTGATTAGAGAAGCATGTGACTGACAACTGATCAGAGAAGCGTGTGACTGACAACTGATCAGAGAAGAATGTGACTGACAACTGATCAGAGAAGAATGTTACTGACAACTGATCAGAGAAGCGTGTGACTGACAACTGATCAGAGAAGAATGTGACTGACAACTGATCAGAGAAGAATGTGACTGACAACTGATCAGAGAAGAATGTGACTGACAACTGATCAGAGAAGAATGTGACTGACAACTGATCAGAGAAGCATGTGACTGACAACTGATCAGAGAAGCGTGTGACTGACAACTGATCAGAGAAGAATGTGACTGACAACTGATCAGAGAAGAATGTTACTGACAACTGATCAGAGAAGAATGTGACTGACAACTGATCAGAGAAGCATGTGACTGACAACTGATCAGAGAAGCATGTGACTGACAACTGATCAGAGAAGAATGTGACTGACAACTGATCAGAGAAGCATGTGACTGACAACTGACCAGAGAAGCGTGTGACTGACAACTGATCAGAGAAGAATGTGACTGACAACTGATCAGAGAAGAATGTGACTGACAACTGATCAGAGAAGCATGTGACTGACAACTGATCAGAGAAGAATGTTACTGACAACTGATCAGAGAAGCATGTGACTGACAACTGATCAGAGAAGAATGTTACTGACAACTGATCAGAGAAGCATGTGACTGACAACTGATCAGAGAAGCATGTGACTGACAACTGATGAGAGAAGAATGTGACTGACAACTGACCAGAGAAGCGTGTGCCTGACAACTGATCAGAGAAGCGTGTGACTGACAACTGACCAGAGAAGCATGTGACTGACAACTGATCAGAGAAGCATGTGCCTGACAACTGATCAGAGAAGAATGTGACTGACAACTGATCAGAGAAGCATGTTACTGACAACTGATCAGAGAAGCATGTGCCTGACAACTGATCAGAGAAGCATGTGACTGACAACCGATCAGAGAAGCGTGTGACTGACAACTGATCAGAGAAGCTTGTGACTGACAACTGATCAGAGAAGAATGTGACTGACAACTGATCAGAGAAGCATGTGACTGACAACTGATCAGAGAAGAATGTGACTGACAACTGATCAGAGAATCATGTGACTGACAACTGATCAGAGAAGCATGTGACTGACAACTGATCAGAGAAGCATGTGACTGACAACTGATCAGAGAAGCATGTTACTGACAACTGATCAGAGAAGCATGTGCCTGACAACCGATCAGAGAAGCATGTGACTGACAACTGATCAGAGAAGCATGTGACTGACAACTGATCAGAGAAGCATGTGACTGACAACTGATCAGAGAAGCATGTGACTGACAACCGATCAGAGAAGCGTGTGACTGACAACTGATCAGAGAAGCATGTGAGTGACAACTGATCAGAGAAGCATGTGACTGACAACTGATCAGAGAAGCATGTGACTGACAACTGATCAGAGAAGCGTGTGACTGACAACAGATCTGAGAAGCATGTGACTGACAACTGATCAGAGAAGCATGTGCCTGACAACTGATCAGAGAAGCATGTTACTGACAACTGATCAGAGAAGAATGTGACTGACAACTGATCAGAGAAGCATGTGACTGACAACTGATCAGAAAAGAATGTGACTGACAACTGATCAGAGAAGCATGTGCCTGACAACTTATCAGAGAAGCATGTGACTGACAACTGATCAGAGAAGCGTGTGCCTGACAACTGATCAGAGAAGCATGTGACTGACAACTGATCAGAGAAGCATGTGCCTGACAACTGATCAGAGAAGCATGTGACTGACAACTGATCAGAGAAGCATGTGCCTGACAACTGATCAGAGAATCATGTGACTGACAACAGATCCGAGAAGCGTGTGACTGACAACTGATCAGAGAAGCATGTGACTGACAACCGATCCGAGAAGCATGTGACTGACAACAGATCCGAGAAGCGTGTGACTGACAACAGATCCGAGAAGCATGTGCCTGACAACAGATCCGAGAAGCATGTGCCTGACAACAGATCCGAGAAGCATGTGCCTGACAACAGATCCGAGAAGCATGTGCCTGACAACAGATCCGAGAAGCATGTGAGTGACAACTTCCCGCTCCATTTGTCAGTGTTTACGGATTGATAAGAACGTCCTGGAGCGACTGGTCACTATGGATGAGACCTTGTATGACCCTGAAACCAAGGAGCAGTCAGAAGAGTGGGGGCACAGAGGTTCTCCTGGTCCAAAGAGGTTCAGGGGGCAAAAATCAGCCTCTAAGTTGATGATATCTGTGTTCTGGGATGCGGAGGGTGTGCTGCTGCTGCTGGACGACCTTTACAATAGTTCCACCATCAATACAAGGTATTACACTGAACTTTTGGACCAATTGAAGGCAGCTCGAAAATCCAAAAGGCGCGGCAAGCTATCCAAAGGAACCTTGTTCCTGCAAGACAACGTCTCCGCTCACACTGCACAAGTGACCATGGCAAAACTGGTGGAGCTAGGCTTTCTGGTGGAGCTAGGCTTTCTGGTGGAGCTAGGCTTTCTGGTGGGGCTAGGCTTCCTGGTGGGGCTAGGCTTCCTGGTGGAGCTAGGCTTTCTGGTGAGGCTAGGCTTCCTGGTGGAGCTAGGCTTTCTGGTGAGGCTAGGCTTCCTGGTGGAGCTAGGCTTTCTGGTGAGGCTAGGCTTTCTGGTGGAGCTAGGCTTTCTGGTGGAGCTAAGATTTCTGGTGGAGCTAGGCTTTCTGGTGAAGCTAGGCTTTCTGGTGGGGCTAGGCTTTCTGGTGGGGCTAGGCTTTCTGGTGGGGCTAGGCTTTCTGGTGGGGCTAGGCTTTCTGGTGAAGCTAGGCTTTCTGGTGGGGCTAGGCTTTCTGGTGGGGCTAGGCTTTCTACTGAAGCTAGGCTTTCTGCTAGAGCTAGGCTTTCTGCTAGAGCTAAGCTTCCAGCTGGTTGACCACCCATCTTATTTACCAGGTTTGATAGGTAAGGTTTATCTGTTGCTGATGACACAACAGTGTGCAATAGGGTTGATATTCCTGGAGGTGTCAGTAATATGGAAAACGATTTAGCTTTGCTAGATAAGTGTCCAAACAGTGGAAATTGAAGTTCAATGTTTCCAAATGTAAAATAATGCACTTGGGGAGGAGGAATCCTCTATCCGAGTATCACATCGGCAGTACTGTGTTGGAAAAGACTTCAGAAGAGAAGGATTTAGGGGCAGTGATTTCTGACTTAAAATAAGTCACCATTAGTGATGAGCAAGTACTAAAGTGCTCGTTACTCGAGACAAATATTTTCTGATACTCGAATGCTCTTTTGACTAACGAACCCAATTGAAGTCAATGGGAAACTCAAGCATTTTTGCAGGGGACCCAAGTTCGGTAGAGGGAAGGTCGTGTGAAAACCTGTCAACCTCAGAAAATGATGGAAACACAACGGAAACAGGAAACAGCAGGGGCAGCATGTATGGATGCCTCTGAGGCTGCCTAATGGCACCATTATGCCTAATTCTGTGCAACAGCCTGGTTAAAACAGAGGTTGGCATAGGGACCACCCAAAATCTCACTCTGACACAGCGAAGCAGTGAGAACACAGGGAACCAATAAAAGTGAGTGAGGGAGCAAGTGAGCCTCCCAAAAATTATGCCAGAGACAGCATGGCGGTGATGACAGAGTGACCAAGGTAGAAGCGGTAGCAGGTGAGCCTCCCAAAAATTATGCCAGACACAGCATGGCGGTGATGACAGAGTGACCAAGGTAGAAGCGGTAGCAGGTGAGCCTCCCAAAAATTATGCCACACACAGCATGGCGGAAGAAGAATTGGAGAAGAAGGAAGAGGAGGAGCAGAGGAGATATCAAGAATCTTTATGTTGAGATGCTTTTCCCGGGTTGACAGTTGAATTCAGGTGAAATCCAGGCTTTGTTCATTTTTATAAACGTCAGCCTGTCATCGGTCAGTTGACAGGCGGGTGCGCTTATCAGTGATGATGGCACCAGCTGCACAGAAGACCCGCTCTGAAAACACGCTAGCGGCAGGGCAGCCCAGCACCTCCAAGGCTTAAAGAGTCACTGTCGTATTTTTTTTTTTTTTTGCAGAAATCAATAGTCCAGGCGATTTTAAGAAACTTTGTAATTGGGTTTATTAGCCAAATCTGCCATTATCTGCATGTAAAAAGCCTTTTCCCAGGTCCCCCCCTCCTTCCTCTTTTTCATCCACTCTGAAAAATCTGAAAATTGTGACTTGTTGCAGGAGTCGTACCCTGTCTGCTCTATGGAGAGGGGAGGGGGGAGGGGGGAGGAGGAAGGAGGGAGTTAGCCGGCAGCAGAGAGCAGATAACAGAGGATTACAGGCACGGAGCTGGGTGACAGCTGTAATCTGAGCTCAGACAGGTCACTGGTGATGGTCAGAAGAGATAACGGGTGAGGGATTTGTAGATTAACTCTTTGTTGTCCTGTTTTGGTCTTTTCTCCATAAGAGAACAATGAAGACAGGGGGGAGAGCTACAAACTGCTTTTTCATGATAAAAATGCATTTTTCGGATAATAAACCCAATTACAAAGTTTCTTAAAATTGCCTGGACTATTGATTTCTGCAAAAAAAAAATTCACCACAGTGACACTTTAAAGCGCCAGTTTGGGCCATGTATCCAGCTTTGCAACCCAATAGTTGTATGTAGCAGAGTGATCAGGAAGGATGTTGGTATGGTCAGCAAGGTACTCCCTCACTATCTTTCTGAAGGCCTCCCCCCTACTCTGTCTAGACTGGGGACGGTTGACATAGTCTTGCTGGGGTGCCATGAAACTGTGAAAGGCCTTGGAGAGTGTTCCCCTGTCCCTTGACAAGCTGCTTTGGCCCACAGAACTCCGTCCTCTGGCGCTTGTGGTGTCAGTGGTGGTTTTCAGCTTCTGCACCAGGGCCTGTTGATATTGATTCACTCTCATATTGCTATGCTCGGCAGAAATGAGAGTGGAAAAGTTCTGTTTATACCGAGGGTCCAGGAGGGTGAACACCCAGTAATCTGCGTTGTCAAAAACATTTTTTACCCGAGGGTCACGGGAAAGACAGCCTAACATAAAGTCAGCCATGTGCGCCAGGGTCCCAACACGCAAGAACTCCCTCTCCTCAATAGGCTGACTCTGAATTTCCTTCTCCTCCATCAATTCCTCCTCTTTAAGCCATACACGCTCAACAGCTTAGGATTGAGCATGGGTACCTCTTCCTCCTCCTCTACTCCGTGGTGAGAAACAGACGTCAGGGTGGTCTGGCTATCTAGCAGCGGATGTTGTTCCCCCGTCTCCTGAGTCGAAGGCAACGTCTCAGACTTCAGGCTGAGCAGGGAGGTTTGAAGCAGACACAGCAGCGGGATGGTGAGGCTGAGGATGGCGGCATTGTCGCTGAAAATCTGTGTTGACTCCTCAAAGGGGCCCAGTACCTGACAGATAGCAGACATCTACGTCCACTCCTTATTGTAGATTTGAGGTAGCTGACTGACCTATCGCTTCTTACCGAGGTTGACATCTGGTATTCCACAATGGCTCTGCGTTGCTGGTAAACCCTGGCTACCATCTGGAAGGTGGAATTCCCCCTCGTGGGCACGTCGCACAGCAGTCGATGAGTTGGCAGTTGCAAGCCCCTTTGCACTGCCCTAAGGGTGGCAGCATCTGTGGTTGACTTTCTGAAATGCGCACAGATGCGCTGCACCTTGGTGAGCAAGTCAGGCAAATTGGGGTAGGTCTTAAGGAACCGCTGCACCACTAGGTTGAACACGTGGGCCAGGTATGGTACATGTGTGAGGCTGCCGAGTTGCAGAGCCGCCACCAGGTTCAGCCCGTTCTCACACACAACCATTCCTGTTTGAGGTTCCGTGGCGCGAGCCAAAGATCTGTCTGCGCCGTGATGCCCTGCAACAGCTCCTGGGCCATCTGCCTCTTGTTGCCTAAGCTCATCAATTTCAACACCGCCTGTTGGTGCTTACCCACCGCACTGCTGATGCAGCTAGCGCTACGAAATGGAGGTGACATGCTCGTGGAGGGTAATAGAGAGAAGGAGTAAGAAGAGGAGGAGAAAGAGGTGTACAAATCATGAGAGACCGAAACAGAGGTAGGCTCCGCAATCCTCGGTGTTGGCAGCACATGAGCTGAACCAGGGTCAGACTCTGTCCCAGCCTCCACCAAGTTGATCCAATGTGCCGTCAGGGAGATATAGTGTCCCTGCCTGCCAGTACTTGTCCACGTGTCCATGGTTAGGTGTGCCTTGTCGCTGACCGCGTTGGTCAGGGCACGGATGATGTTATCCGACACGTGCTGGTGTAGGGCTGGGACGGCACATCGTGAAAAGTAGTGGCGGCTGGGGACAGAGTATTGAGGGCAGCCACCGCCATGAGGTTCCTAAAAGCCTCTGTCTCTACCAGCCGATAGGGCAGCATCTCCAGGCTCAGCAGTTTGCCTATGTGCACATTTAGGGCTTGTGCATGCGGGTGAGTGGTGGTGTATTTGCGCTTCCGTTCAAAGGTCTGCTGCAGGGACAGTTGAACGGTGCGCTTGGACACCTTGCTGGAGAGTGTGGTGCATAATGGAGGTGAAGGGGTGCGTGTAGGGTGGGAGGTGCTCGTGCCTGGGGCCTGGGCGGGGGGACTGACAGAGCCAGCACCTGACACAGGGGAAGGAGCAGGGGTGCGACTTGCAGTCACTGAACGGCCTTGGTTCCACTGAGTGGGGTGTTTAGCACTCATATGCCTGCGCATGCTGGTAGTGGTTAGGCTGGTAGTGGTGGCTCCCCTGCTGATCCTGGTGTGGCACACGCTGCACACTACAGTCCGTCGGTCATCCGCACTTTCTTTAAAGAACCTCCAGACTTGGGAACATCTAGCCCTGGCCATGAGTTGTGAAACAGTTGCTGATCTACTCGCTCTGCCCCTGCTTCTCCCTCTGCCCACCCCTCTTCCTCTTCCAACCGGTCCTGCGGGTGAACTTGCCTCCCCCTCAGAAGCACGGTCTTCACTAGGCTTATCCACCCAGCTCGGGTCAGTCACCTCGTCCTCATCCACCAGCTCCTCACTCTCCTCCTCACTTTGCGTTACATCCATGACAACAACCTCACTGTCTGACAACCGGGTTTCATCGTCATCATCAGACACCTCTTCCAACCCCGCTTGCAAGTCCCCACTCTCATCACCCGCTGACTGCCTGAGCTGCATAGTTTGGGCATCAGGACAGATCGACTGCTCCGATTGCTGTGACTCAGCGAAGGGTCCAGAAAAGAGTTCCTGGGAGCCTGGTGGTGGTGGTGGATGGAGGGGCCAGGCTGTGGGGAAGGAGGCTGAGCTGCTGGAGCAAGGGTTCCTCTCCCTTGGGTAGCGTGGGTGGACTGCGTGGAAGACTGGGTGGTGGATAAGTTACTGGACACATTATCCGCTATCCAGGTGATCACCTGTTCACACTGCAGCGATTTCAATAGCGGTCTACCATGAGACCCCCGTAAGTTGGGCAAAGACGCTAGGGAGTGGACGTCTGCGGTGTGCCACTGCTCCCTCCTCAATGGGTGCTGCTGTCACCCTGCCCTGAACCACGGCCTCTGCCAACTGCATCGCTTGGAACCCCACGCCCTCGTCCTCGACCCTTACCCCTGGGGTTCACCATTTTATGGACACTGCACAGTCAAGACTGGGCTGCACTACAGATCACAGCAAGCCAAGAAAATATATTACTGAGACTGCTATTGGAGGTAGTCGTATAGAGTCTGTGTGTAAGTGGTGCTACATGATGTATGGGATGGACTTGCTGCGGCAGGCGACCCCCAGGTCGCTACCCCTGGCTTGGTTGCTAGTGACGGCAGAGGAGGCGTGGCAGGAGCAGTAGGCAGGTGATAGTGGAGGCTGAGGTCTGTAGGCGTGATCGCAGGTGGCGGACAGGACTCAGGAACAATGGGAAGGCAGCGGGCAGGGACTAGGGACAAGGACTGCGGACAGGAACAAGGACTAAGGTCAGGAACAACAGGGAGCTGGGCCAAACGCTATGGGAAGCATGCAGAGGCTCCAACACCTGTAGTGGGGCAGGGCTGGAATATATAGGGAGTGATAGTGCAACTAACCAATTAGGAGCGGACTGGCCCTTTAAATCTGAGACAGCCGGCACAGACAGAGACAGGAGTGGGGCGAGGTAAGGCGCCCCCCGGGGCTGAACAGGTAGCAGCGACGGGTCTCTGCACAAGGACCCCGGCGGCTGCATGGGGCAGAGGGAGGTCGCGGCGGCGGCCCGAAGCACGGGACGCGGCCGTGACAGTACCCCCCCCTTTGGCCTCCCCCTCTTTCTTGCCTGCAGGAACCTCTTGATGAGATCTTGGTCCAGGATGTTAGCCTTGGGTTCCCAGGACCTCTCCTCAGGACCAAATCCTCTCCAGTCCACTAGGAAGAACCGTCTCCCTCTGACAGTTTTCATGGCCAGAATGTCTTTAACGATGTAGACGTCGTCAGAGACGGCATGTGGAGCAGTGAACGAAGACTTATTGGAGAACCGGTTGAGGACCACTGGCTTTAAGAGGGAAACATGGAAGGCGTTCGGAATTCGCATAGTAGGGGGTAGGCGGAGTTTGTAGGTGACAGGGTTGATGCGTTTTAGCACCGAGAAAGGACCGAGGAATCGTGGACCCAACTTGTAGCTGGGAATCTTGAGTCGGACATATTTGGCCGAGAGCCAGACTTTGTCACCTGGGAGAAAATTCGTGGCAGGTCTTCTTCTCTTATCCGCCTGGTTCTTCATGCGGTCAGATGCCTTGAGCAAAGATTGTCGAGTCTGTTCCCAGATCGACTGCAGGTCAGATAACAATTCCTCCACGGCTGGGACCTCAGAGGATGGAGAGAGAGGCAGAGGAGGACGAGGGTGATGCCCATAGACCACATAGAAGGGTGACTTGCCTGTGGAACTTGAGTCCAGATGGTTGTAGAACTCCGCCCATGGAAGCAGACTGGACCAGTTGTCCTGGCGAGCGGAGACGAAGTGTTGAAGATAATTGCCAAGGACCTGATTGACCCTTTCCACTTGCCCATTGGTCTGGGGATGATAGGCCGATGAGAAGTCTAGCTTCACTTGGAGTTGAGAGCAGAGAGCACGCCAGAATCTGGAGACGAATTGTGAGCCTCTGTCAGACACTATATGAAGAGGAAGACCATGTAGGCGGAAGATATGCTGAAAGAACAGCTGGCCCAGGTGAGGAGCTGATGGTAGTCCCGGAAGAGCCACGAAGTGGGACATCTTGGAGAAGCGGTCAGTAACAACCCAAATGACAGTGTTACCCGCAGATGGAGGCAAATCTGTGAATAAGTCCATGCCTATATGGCACCAGGGACGGTCTGGAACTGGCAAGAGCTGAAGTAGGCCGGCAGGTTTTTGACGGGAGGACTTGTTTCTGGCACAGATGGTACAGGAAGCCAAAAAGTCCTTGACATCTTGGAGTAGGCTAGGCCACCAGTAGTGGCGGGAGATCAGTTGCCCGGTCTTTAGAACTCCCGGATGCCCGGCCACCATAGAGGAATGACCCCATTTCAAGATCCGTCTTCGAAGAGCAGGACGCACATAGGTCTTACCGGGAGGCAATCTTTGAAGAGTGGATGTGGTGACTGGCACTAGGCGATCGGGAGGTATATAGTGGCGAGGAGAGTCCTCTTGTCCCATGACGTCAGATGCTCGGGAGAGAGCATTGGCTTTCACGTTCTTCTCAGCCGGACAGAAATGGATAATGAAGTTGAAACGAGAAAAGAAAAGCGACCACCTGGCCTGCCGGGGATTGAGATGTTGGGCCGATTGGAGGTAGAGAAGGTTCTTGTGGTCCGTGTAGATATTTACCAGATGCCTGGCCCCCTCTAGGAGATGACGCCACTCCTCCAGTGGCAACTTAATCGCCAAGAGTTCTCGGTCGCCAATAGTATAGTTCCTCTCGGCAGGGGAGAAAGTCTTTGAGAAGATCCCACAGATTCGGGTTTTGCCTGATGCGTCCCTTTGCGAGAGGACGGCTCCAGCGCCTACTGAAGATGCGTCAACCTCAAGTGAAAACGGCTTGGTGGCATCCGGGCGAACTAGCGCAGGAGCAAAAGCAAAGGCTGACTTTAGGCTAGTGAAGGCTTGCTCGGCCTCAGGTGGCCAATGCCTGGGATCTGCCTTCTTCTTAGTGAGAGCCACGATGGGTGCGACCAGGGTAGAGAAGTGTGGGATGAACTGCCGATAGTAGTTGGCAAATCCTAGGAGGCGTTGGATAGCTCTGAGTCCCACAGGACGTGGCCACTAGAGAACAGCTGAGAGCTTGGCCGGATCCATTTGTAGACCCTGGTCGGAGACGATATGCCCAAGAAACGGAAGACTGCCCTGATGGAAAACGCACTTCTCTAGCTTGGCGTACAGATGATTGTCCCGTAGTCATCGTAGGACCTGACGTACTTGTGTCACGTGAGTCTGCTGGTCAGGGGAGAAGACCAAAATGATGTCAAGATAGACAATGACGCAGACATAGAGGAGGTCTCGGAAGATGTCGTTAACGAATTCCTGGAAAACCGCTGGGGCATTGCATAGGCCGAATGGCATGACCAGGTATTCGTAGTGCCCATCTCTGGTGTTAAAAGCGGTCTTCCATTCGTCTCCTTCATGAATACGGATTAAATTGTACGCTCCCCTGAGGTCCAGCTTAGAGAAGATCTTGGCTCCACGGAGACGGTCGAATAGTTCAGGGATAAGTGGAAGAGGATAACGGTTCTTGACTGTCACCTTATTTAGGCCCCTGTAGTCTATGCATGGGCGAAGAGAACCGTCCTTCTTCTGCACAAAGAAGAATCCTGCGCCAGCAGGGGACGTGGATTTGCGAATGAAACACTTCTGTAGGTTCTCCCGGATGTAGGAAGACATGGCCTCAGTCTCGGGCATGGAGAGAGGGTACACCCGACCTCGTGGAGAAGTTCCAGGAAGGAGGTCTATGGGACAATCATACGTCCGGTGAGGGGGTAGAGAGTCCGCCTCTTTGGCAGAAAAGACGTCAGCCAAGTCTTGGTATTCTGCTGGTAGACCGTGTAGAGGCTTGATGGAGTCAGGTGACGTCATAGAGCACTTGGGCTGAGGAAGCTTCAGACACCGGTTAGGACAGTCCAGACCCCAACTGAGAATCTCCCTGGTTCTCCAGTCTAGCTTAGGGGTATGTAATTGCAGCCAAGGTAGACCCAGCAGGATGTCGGAAGAGGAATGGCGCAAGACGTAGAAGGAAATCTTCTCCTGATGTAAAGCATCCACCTGGAGGACTAGAGGTGCAGTCTGGTAGAGCACAGCTTCAGCAAGAGTCTCGCCCATGACCGAGGAGATAGACAGGGATCGGGCTAGCTGGATCACGGGTAGCTACCATCTTTGGACCAAGGTAGCTGCAATGAAACTGCCCGCAGACCCGGAGTCGATGAAGGCAGTAGTCTGGTGAATTTGCCCTGAGGGTGTCTGGATGGAAACTGGCATAGACAATCTTGAAGAGGTAGCATTCACACCTAGGGAGGCCTCTCCTACCGGACCTAGGTGCGAGCGTTTCCCGGACACTGAGGACGTTGGGGACATCTCTGCCGGAAGTGATCAGAGCCACCGCAATAGAGACAGAGATTCAGCTCTAGTCGGCGAGCCCTCTCATGAGGAGTCAGGCGAACTCGTTCTACTTGCATTGGAAACTCAGGAGTCGACTGGGGTACAGGAGCAACAGGATTCTGGAAAACCGGTGCTAGGCGGTGATGGCGACGGGGCAGGCTTAGTCGCCGTTCTTGCCGGACCTCCTCCTCTCTCTCGGAAAATCGGTTGTCGACTCTGGTAGCCAGTAGGATTAGATTGTTCAGAGATGTAGGGAGGTCGCGGGCGGAAAGCACGTCTTTCACCCGGCTGGATAGGCCCTTTTTGAAGGTGGCTATTAGAGCGGCCTCATTCCAGTCTAATTCAGCTGCCAGGGTGCGGAACTGGATGGCGTAGTCACCAACAGAGGAGCTCCCTTGAGAGAGGTTGAGGAGAGCAGTCTCAGCTGAAGAAGCACGGGCAGGTTCCTCAAAGACGGAGCGAAACTCGGCCAGGAAGGTTCGGAGATTGGCAGCAACAGGATCATCTCAGTCCCACAGCGGCTTGGCCCAGGCCAGAGCTCTACCCTCCAATAGGCTGATGATGAAAGCCACTTTAGAGCGCTCGGTGGGAAACTGACTATTTAAGAGTTCAATATGCATGGTGCACTGAGTCAGGAATCCCCTGCACAACTTGGAATCGCCTCCATATTTACTCGGGAGAGCCAGTCGAAGTCTCGAAGAGGCCGCAGGAGGTGGTGAGCACTGAGCTGTAGTATGCTGCTGTAAGGAGGCAGTCAGTTGCTGATCTGCAGCGACTGTTGCTGGATTTGTTGGGCCTGTTGAGCGACCACTCTGGCTACGTCACGGAGATCTGGCACCTCGCTGGGATCCATGGTTGGAGCCTACTGTAACGCCTGGAGTAGTGGATCCACTGAACCGTCACTAGCGATGGCACTAACCTCACCAGGGAGCGGAGTCTAAGGGGCCGCTGGTTTTCACCAGAGCCCGCCGCAAGGCGGGATGGACCTGCTGCGGCAGGCGACCCCCAGGTCGCTACCCCTCGCTTGGTTGCTAGTGACGGCAGGCGAGGCGTGGCAGGAGGAGTAGGCAGGAGATCTGTAGGCGTGATCGCAGGTGGTGGACAGGACTCAGGAACAATGGGAAGGCAGCGGGCAGGGACTAGGGACAAGGACTGCGGACAGGAACAAGGACTAAGGTCAGGAACAACAGGGAGCTGGGCCAAAAGCTATGGGAAGCATGCAGAGGCTCCAACACCTGTAGTGGGGCAGGGCTGGAAAATATAGGGAGTGCAACTAACCAATTAGGGGCGGACTGGCCCTTTAAATCTGAGACAGTCGGCACGCGAGGACGCGCGCGCCGGCCGGCACAGACGGAGACAGAAGCGGGGCGAGGTAAGGCGCCCCCCGGGGCCGAACAGGTAGCAGCGCCGGGTCCCTGCACAAGGACCCCGGCGGCTGCATGGGGCAGAGGGAGGTCGCGGCGGCGGCCCGGAGCATGGGACGCCGCCGCGGCCGTGACAGTATGCTGGGCTGTATATATATATATATATGCATATATATAATCAAGCATTTTTGTGGAATCGAGGAAACATCACCACATGATGACTACGCCCACTTGAGGATCAATTTTGTTTCTTAACTACTATACAGACCTTGCGGCCGACCTGCGGTTCTGGTGCGTTTATGGAATTTCTGAGAAAAGGTCCACACGGTTTTCATTTCGGACGGGATTGTAACCAGAACACCTAAATGAGGCACGCCGTGGATTAAGTGTAAGAGATTCCGGTTACACTGTAGTGTGAATTAGGAGTCTCTGAACACTGAGGGATCATACGTGCGGCTTCCAGCGGCCCGAGGGTCACTCGTTTCCTGGCAACCCGAACATATGGTGAAGTACGGTGAACATGTCCCGAGGAGGCTGATGGGGTGTGCATTCACCCGCCGTGTACATGGACTCTAGTATCAGTTTGTTCCTTTTCTAATATACGCATCTCTATACAGTTTTACAGTATCATTCTGTGTCAGAGTACGGACACACATAGAGTTAACCCGATCACGTGGGGTAACGTGTACGTCACTGACTTCCACTGACTCCTATTGGTCTTCTCCGCGCATGAGCACTAGGTCATACACCACACTTACTACTCCGTATTTGGGGCGATATTGTCATCATGGTGAGTGAGGATCCTCGAATTTCCTTATGTATTTTGTAAATAGGACTTTATTGGACTTTGCACGGACTTTTTTATGGACACTATCTATATACAGTTGGGCGATCACTTTCTGATCACTTCATACACTACGAGATGTGCACATGGAGAAAGCACAACACCTGATTTGCTATGGCCACCACTTGTTTTGTTTACTAGCCGTTGCTGTGATACACTGATTAATGATATGTAACCACTGATGCTAATTTTGTGTGCTGTGTATAAATTGTAACACTGTGCCATATGTACTATAGACACTGCTTGAAAAAGACCTTATCGTTAGGTCAAAACGTTGCGGGTTTGGGCAAATAAACCACTTATTTTTCTTCACTATATTTTCGAGTGCCACGGCTTTTTCTGTTTATATATACCTAGCACCTGTGGTCGCAAGGGTGCATGCTGGAAGGCACCGAACCTATTTATCCTAAGGAGTGCTGCACTTAAGATTTCACTTGTATATATATATATATATATATATATATATATATATATATATAATGGTATGCTGGGCTGTATATATATAATGGTATGCTGGGCTGTATATATATATATATATATATATATATATATATATAATGGTATGCTGGGCTGTATATATATATATATATAATGGTATGCTGGGCTGTATATATATATATAATGGTATGCTGGGCTGTATATATATATATATATATATATATATATATATATTGGTATGCTGGGGTGTATATATATATATATATATATATAATGGTATGCTGGGCTGTATATATATATATATATATTGGTATGCTGGGGTGTATATATATATATATATATATATATAATGGTATGCTGGGCTGTATATATATATATATATATATAATGGTATGCTGGGCTGTATATATATATATATATAATGGTATGCTGGGCTGTATATATATATATAATGGTATGCTGGGCTGTATATATATATATATATATATATATATATATATTGGTATGCTGGGGTGTATATATATATATATATATATATATATAATGGTATGCTGGGCTGTATATATATATATATATAATGGTATGCTGGGCTGTATATATATATATATATATATATATATATATTGGTATGCTGGGGTATATATATATATATATATATATATATATATATATATATATATAAAATGGTATGCTGGGCTGTATATATATATATATATATATATATATAATGGTATGCTGGGCTGTATATATGTAATGGTATGCTGGGCTGTGCATATATATATATATATATATATATATATATATATATTGGTATGCTGGGGTGTATATATATATATATATATATATATATATAATGGTATGCTGGGCTGTATATATGTAATGGTATGCTGGGCTGTTTGTATATATATATATATATATATATATATATATATATATATTGGTATGCTGGGCTGTATATATATATAATGGTATGCTGGGCTGTGTGTGTATATATATATATATATATATATATATATATATATTGGTATGCTGGGCTGTATATATATATAATGGTATGCTGGGCTGTACATATATAATGGTATGCTGAGCTGTATATATATATATATATATATATATAATGGTATGCTGGGCTGTATATATATAATGGTATGCTGGGCTGTGTGTGTATATATATATATATAGTGTACTGATGACAGAGGAAAACTTTAAAATATAACCTTTATTTATTTTTTCTTGTTAAAAATCTCAGTTAATTGAATCAGCAAATTTATTCCTTATTTATTACATCTTATTTTTTACTTATACAGTGGCCATCACCAAAACACCGTACATAAATTCATCAGGATAGTTCATATTGCACTTATAGAAATTGCACAATCCTTGTAATAGTCGTATTGCACTATTCACATTGTCTTTGCACTTTTCCCGCAATTGTGTGATGTGCATAGCAATTATAAAGTGCTTAGTCTCAAGTTCATATTGCACCTTGATATTAAATTGCTTAATCCCCTTCACGCTATTGCACTTTTCACCGGTGTTCTTTTGCAACCTTCCCGCAATAGTGTAATATGCACATGCACATATATATATACACAGCATACCATTGTATATATACTTTATACTTCCTATAACTCCGATCATTTGCTGAGTGTCATCACTTTCCGTCACTATCAGCGGACGCAGCGGTCGTGTCTGTAAACCGGAGGGCGACGCACCTTCCTCAGTCCACACAAATCTGGAGGACAAATGTCCGGACAAAGATCATCCTGCTGTTTTTTAATCCATTGTTATCTCTCTGTGTACGGACACAAGCCGCTATCTGACACCTCAGCCCTTAACCCTCTGTGTACGGACACAAGCCGCTATCTGACACCTCAGCCCTTAACCCTCTGTGTACGGACACAAGCCGCTATCTGACACCTCAGTCTTTACCCTCTGTGTACGGACACAAGCCGCTATCTGATAGCTCAGTCTTTACCCTCTGTGTACGGACACAAGCCGCTATCTCACACCTCAGTCTTTACCCTCTGTGTACGGACACAAGCCGCTATCTCACACCTCAGTCTTTACCCTCTGTGTACGGACCCAAGCCGCTATCTGACACCTCAGTCTTTACCCTCTGTGTACGGACACAAGCCACTATCTGACACCTCAGTCTTTACCCTCTGTGTACGGACACAAGCCGCTATCTGACACCTCAGTCTTTACCCTCTGTGTACGGACACAAGCCGCTATCTGACAGCTCAGTCTTTACCCTCTGTGTACGGACACAAGCCGCTATCTGACACCTCAGTCTTTAACCTCTGTGTACGGACACAAGCCGCTATCTCACACCTCAGTCTTTACCCTCTGTGTACGGACACAAGCCGCTATCTCACACCTCAGTCTTTACCCTCTGTGTACGGACACAAGCCGCTATCTGACACCTCAGTCCTTAACCCTCTGTGTACGGACACAAGCCGCTATCTGACACCTCAGTCTTTACCCTCTGTGTATGGACACAAGCCGCCGGGGTGACAGGCTCCCGACCCACTGTTAGATCCCCCTATACTTACATGATCCCGCCGGATCCCGCTTCCTAAGCCGGCTGGGTCCCGGAGATATCAGCTCCCGAAGCCTGGCGCGCGCGCTGACAGCAGAGTAAGTCGCCCATAGAGAATGAATGGGGAGTCCGATGCTCCATCATTCTCTATGGGCATTGGACTCATCTCTCAGCGCGCGCAGCAGCAGCAGCTTCGGGAGCTGATATCTCCGGGACCCGGCCGGCTCAGGAAGCGGGACCCGGCGGGATTAGGTGAGTATAGGGGGCTCTAACGGGGGGTCGGGAGCCTGTCACCCCGGCACGGCGGGTGACAGGTCCTCTTTAACCCTCTGTGTACAGACACAAGCCGCTATCTGACACCTCAGCCCTTAACCCTGTGTGTACGGACACAAGCCGCTATCTTACACCTCAGTCTTTACCCTCTGTGTACGGACACAAGCCGCTATCTCACACCTCAGTCTTTACCCTCTGTGTACGGACACAAGCCGCACCGTGTAGGTGTATATAGGGATTGAACATTGGTTTAATATTGAAGGACATTGGATTAGCATTTAATTATACTCCACAGACTGGATGGGGCCTGCAACTGTCTTGCATTTTAAACTTTCAAACTTTGTTTGATGTGTAGATTGGAGCAGGATAATAGGTAAGAGGTAGAGTCCGTAGGTATCCCACTCCTGGCGGATAAGCAGGATATGGAACAATTGGTGGAGGTAACTTCAAAGAACACTTTTGTTTTCCTTGATAGGTTTCATTGTTTACATAACACGTCTCTAAACAATAGGCCGACCATGGAACCTTCTCTCCAAAGGCAACACAGTTACCAACACAAAATAGTATCAGCCAATCAAATTGAATGTTTAGTTAAGAAAACCAGATTGTCCTGCTCCTGTCCAATCAAATGTTCTTCAATGTTAACCAATGAGGTAGAAATGGTATATAGACAGTGGAAGAATGAATGATAGGGACGGTCAGACAAGATGGAGGAATAAGGAAGAACATAGAGAGGGGATGAATGAACGGAGGTAAAGCTTCTGGGGATGTAGTACATTCATTCATAACTCTATAACATCAGAGCTATACCTACTTGTTGTCACTCTGGGACGGAATCTAAATAAAGGCTTCATCTCTGGAAAAGAACCGAGGTTGGACTGGATTTTTACCTGGCAGTGGTAAAGGAGATTCCTACATACACATTAGATCACAACACACAGCAGGGACAGTGCGGCTTCTGCCCACCAGGTGGAGCTCACAGCACACTCATACAGCACAGCAGGGACAGAGCGGCTTCTGCCCACCAGGTGGAGCTCACAGCACACTCATACAGCACAGCAGGGACAGAGCGGCTTCTGCCCACCAGGTGGAGCTCACAGCATGCTTATACAGCACAGCAGGGACAGAGTGGCTTCTGCCCACCAGGTGGAGCTCACAGCACACTCATACAGCACAGCAGGGACAGAGCGGCTTCTGCCCACCAGGTGGAGCTCACAGCACACTCATACAGCACAGCAGGGACAGAGCGGCTTCTGCCCACCAGGTGGAGCTCACAGCACACTCATACAGCACAGCAGGGACAGAGCGGCTTCTGCCCACCAGGTGGAGCTCACAGCACGCTTATACAGCACAGCAGGGACAGAGCGGCTTCTGCCCACCAGGTGGAGCTCACAGCACACTCATACAGCACAGCAGGGACAGAGCGGCTTCTGCCCACCAGGTGGAGCTCACAGCACACTCGTGCAGCACAGCAGGGACAGCATACGGTATGGTGGAAGGGAAGGTGACGGGATAGCAGCAGACTGTGGTCAGCTCCAAATCTGGCGGTAGGGGACAATTAGGATGGCGGCAGGCCTCTTGATGCCTTGCCAGCACATTTACAGGTGACGGCCGCAGAAGGGAACATCAGGGTTGGTGGCAAGTGATGGTCTTTATGTCCTGCATGCAGCTGCTCTGCAACAGACTCTGTAGGTCGGGGACAATAGTGGTGGGCTAGAAAGAATCCCAGCTGCATGCCCTGGTGTTCTGTGCGGCGGCGGCCATGCTTCCAAACATGCTGGCTCTTACATTCGGGGGAAGTCTTATATTTCGGGGGAGGTCTTATTGTTGGAGAAACAGGGTAGAGTTCCTCTTCTTCCCTTCCCCCAGAATAAAGCTAAAAAAAAAAAGGAAGGACAAAGTGTGACGCTGCATTTGTATCGGACTCTGCTGGTGAAAAGTACGGCCGCCATTAGTCGCTGACTGAGGAAGGAACGGCTGAATGACACTGAAAGAAGGATTTGTTATGGTGCAACTGGTCTGATAACAGCTTGAGATTGGATTAAAGAGAAACAAGAGAGAGGGAGAAACGGGGGAGAGAGAGAGAGAAACAAGAGAGAGAGAGAGGGAAAACCGGGAGAGAGAGAGAGAAACAAGAGAGAGAGAGAGAGAGAAACGGGAGAGAGAGAAACAAGAGAGAGAGAGAGGGAAAACCGGGAGAGAGAGAGAGAAACAAGAGAGAGAGAGAGAAACGGGAGAGAGAGAGAGAAACAAAAGAGAGAGAGAAACGGGAGAGAGAGAAACGGGAGAGAGAGAGAGAGTGAGAGAAACAAGAGAAACGGGAGAGAGAGAAACGAGAGAGAGAAACAAAAGAGAGAGAGAAACAAAAGAGAGAGAGAAACGAGACAGATGGAGAAACGGGAGCGAGAAACGAGAGAGAGGGAGAAACGGGAGAGAGAAAAAGGAAACTAGAGAAACTAGAGAGAAACAAGAGAGAGAGGAACGAGAGAGAGAGAGAGAGAGGAACGAGAGAGAGAGAGAGAGAGGAACGAGAGAGAGAGGAATGAGAGAGAAACGAGAGAGCGAGAAAAACGAGAAAGAGAAACGAGAGAGCGAGAAAAACGAGAAGGAGAAACAAGAGAAAAAAGAGAGAAAGAAAAAGAAACGAGAGAGAGAAACGAAAGAGAAAAACGAGAGAGAAATGAAAGAGAAAAACAAGCGAGAAACAAGAGAGAAAAATTAGAGAGAAACAGAAACGACAGAGCAACGGGAGAGAGAGAGAGAGAAACGAGAGAGAGAAACGAGAGATAGAGAGAGAAACAGAAACGAGAAAGCAACGGGAGAGAGAGAGAGAGAAACGAGAGAGAGAAACGAGAGATAGAGAGAGAGAAACAGAAACGACAGAGCAACGGGAGAGAGAGAGAGAGAAACGAGAGAGAGAAACGAGAGATAGAGAGAGAAACAGAAACGAGAAAGCAACGGGAGAGAGAAACAAGACAGAGAGAGAAACGGGAGAGAGAGAGAGAAGTGATTGGCTGTGATTTTCTGGATGGAATAAATACACAATTTTTTCTTTGGAATTCATTGGAGTGCTGCACTTCTCTCTCTCTCTCTCTATATATATATACTCTCTATATATACTTTCTCTCTCTCTATGTCACGTGTACATTTATGTCACCTGCAGATACTGTACATAGACGGTGTTCAGTCTTGCGTAACAAGGTCACCGCAACCACATGGTGTTTGTGAAGCGTCATGATTATTAGTGTAGGTGATTGTCTTCCCCTTGTGTTAAAATGTACAATTACAGCTAAATAATAATTCCTAACAGGCAGGAGGGGCGCACAGGCCCAGATGTATCACAGGGGGTAAGATATAGACTGGTGTAAACTGCCCCCAGCAACCAATCACAGCTCCTCTTTTATTTTACCTGAGCTGTGATTGGTTGATGTGGGAGTTTAGCTGTTATTGGTTGCTGTGGGAGCTGAGCTGTGATTGGTCGCTGTGAGAGCTGAGCTGTGATTGGTTGATGTGGGAGTTTAGCTGTTATTGGTTGCTGTGGGAGCTGAGCTGTGATTGGTTGTTGGGGGGAGCTGAGCTGTGATTGGCTGCTGTGGGAGCTGAGCTGTGATTGGCTGCTGTGGGAGCTGAGCTGTGATTGGTTGCTGTGAGAGCTGAGCTGTGATTGCTGTGGGCAGTTTACCAGTCTATATCATACCCCCTAATGGTGCGTTTACACAGAAAGATTTATCTGACAGATTTTGAAAGCCAAAGCCAGGAATGGATTTGAAAAGAGGATAGATCTCAGTCTTTCCTTTATGACCTGATCCCTGTTTATAGTCTGTTCCTGGTTTTGGCTTCAAAGATCTGTCAGATAAATCTGTCTGTGTAAACGCACCATCAGTCTAAATCTCCCCCAACATGTTCCTGTGTGTATATAACACTATGTCCATATATATATATATATATATATATATATATATATATATATATATATATCACACTATGTCCCAGTGTGCGTGTAACACATGTTATACTGGGGATAGGGATAAAACATATACAAGAAATGTCATACAGCACAATCATTTTCCTATTTACATAAATCATAATGAAATACTGATTTCATGTATATAGAGAGCTGTAGAGAGAGATGTATAGAGAGCTGTATATAGAGAGATGTACAGTGTTACCTTGGTTTAACCCTTTGAGGACCAGGCCCAAAATGACCCAGTGGACCGCGCAAATTTTGATCTTAGTGTTTCCGTTTTTCCCTCCTCCCCTTCTAAGAGTTCCAGCACTCTCAGTTTTCTATCTACACGGCCATGTAAGTGCTTGTTTGTTACAGGAATAGTTGTACTGTGTAATGGCGTCATTCATTTTACCATAACATGTATGATGGAGACCCAAATATATTATGTATGATGGAACCCCAAATATATTATGTATGATGGAACCCCAAATATATTATGTATGATGGAACCCCAAATATATCATGTATGATGGAACCACAAATATATTATGTATGATGGAACCCCAAATATATTATGTATGATGGAACCCCAAATATATTATGTATGATGGAACCCCAAATATATTATTTATGATGGAACCCCAAATATATTATGTATGATGGAATTCCAAATATATCATGTATGATGGAACCCCAAATATATCATGTATGATGGAACCCCCCAAATATATTATGTATGATGGAACCCCAAATATATCATGTATGATGGAACCCCCCAAATATATTATGTATGATGGAACCCCAAATATATTATGTATGATGGAACCCCAAATATATTATGTATGATGGAACCCCAAATATATTATGTATGACGGAACCCCAAATATATTATGTATGATGGAACCCCAAATATATCATGTATGATGGAACCCCCACTATATTATGTATGACGGAACCCCAAATATATTATGTATGACGGAACCCCAAATATATCATGTATGATGGAACCCCAAATATATTATGTATGACGGAACCCCAAATATATTATGTATGATGGAACCCCAAATATATTATGTATGAAGATATAAATAGGTGAAATCGTAAATAAGAATGCAATATGGTAACGTTTGGGGGGTTCCTGTGTCTACGTAATGCACTATATGGTAACAGCGACATGACACTATTATTCTATAGGTCTGAACACAACCATATGCAGGTTACACAGATTCTCTAATGTTATATATGTATTTTTTTAAATGAAATCCTTTTTTTTGGCAATTAATTATAAATAAAATAGCCCTATTGTGACGCTTATAACGGTTTTATTTTTTCACCTATGGGGCTGTATGGGGTGTCATTTTTTCCGCCATGATCTCTAGTTTTTATTAATAACATATTTGTGAAGATCGGACGTTTTCATCACTTTTTATACATTTTTTTTCTATATAATGTAACATAAAATCGGTAATCCGCGCACTTTTTTCCCTCTTTTCGTGTACGCCGTTTACCGATCACAATGACGCTTGTTATATTTTAATAGATCGGACAATTACGCACGCTACGGTATATTATATGTTTATTTGTTTATTTATTTTTGTATGTTTTATTTATATAATGGGAAAGGGGGGTGATTTAGACTTTTATTGGGGGAGGGGTTTTGGGGTAGTGTAATAGTGTTTTTAACTTTTTTTTTTTTTACACATTTGAAGTCCCTTTGGGGGACTTGTACATACAGTACTTGGATTTCTACACGGATGATTGCTATGCCATAGGCCTAGCATTGATCAGTGTTATCGGCGATCTGCTCATTGAGCCTGCCTGTGCAGGCTCAGTGTAGCAGATCGCCGATCGGACCGCACGGAGGCAGGTGAGAGACCTCCAGCAGTCCGTTTTACCGATCGGGACCCCGCAGTCACACTGCGGGGGTCCCGATCGGTAAGTGACAGGGGACTCCCCCTGTCACTTACACTTAAACGCCGCGGTCGCGCCGCCGAGTTAATGACACGCGGCAGCGTGATCGCTGCAGCGTGTCATTACCGGTGAGGTCCCGGCTGCTGATTGCAGCCGGCCCCCACCTGCTATGAAGCGCGCTCCGCTCTGGAGCACGCTTCATAGCGGGAGAAACACCCAGGGCGTACAGTTACCCCCTAGGTCGTCTGGGGACAGACTTCCATGGCGTAACTATACGCCCTGGGTCGTCTAAGGGTTAAGAGTAACTTGGTTTAAGAGCTCACAGATTTTCAAAATAGTGACTTGGTGTAAGAGCATTGCTTTGGTGTAAGAGCTCCCTGTATTGGGGGGAGGGGCATGGTCTGCATAGCGGGGTCTACAGCCCTGTACTCTGACCCAGGAAGTCTCCCTCACCTTCCAAATCATAGCAGTTCCACTTCAGGCTGGGGCTTACATCTGGGGACAGGACTGTGGGGTAATCTCTGCATAGCTGTAACCCCTCTCTTCCCGGACAGAGAGCGCTGCTATACTTTGCTCACATCTGCCCCGCTCATTCCTTCCTGCTCCCTGCAGTCTCTGTCCGCCCTTGTGTTTCCCATCCTCTCTATTCCTGCTATAATGTGCCTGCACTCACACTCAGCTATACACACTGCTACTATTATCTGCCTGCACTCTCACTCAGCTATACACACTGCTGTTATAATGTGCCTGCACTCTCACTCAGCTATACACACTGCTGTTATAATCTGCCTGCACTCACACTCAGCTATACACACTGCTGTTATAATCTGCCTGCACTCACACTCAGCTATACACACTGCTGTTATAATCTGCCTGCACTCACACTCAGCTATACACACTGCTGTTATAATCTGCCTGCACTCACACTGTGGACACTGATGTTGTTTCTTGAAGTTTATCCACATACTTTACATTATACATATAGGCTGATTGCTATATTGTACTGTACAGTGTTTCTGAATGTTTGTTTCATCTGTTTTACATGTTATTTAGAATAAATAATCATTATATTTGGGGGTGTGGAACCAATTGTCTGCAGATCAGTGATTTCTTATGGGAAAATGTTCTTTGGTATAAGAGTGGATTTGAATTACAAGCGCCGTCCTGGAACGGATTGAGCTCGTAATCTAAGGCACCAGTGTACTCTCAATTTTAGACACATTTAAGCCACTGATAGCCCTTTAATATGTTTTTAAAATATTTAGGAGTGGTGATTTTAACACATTTACTGAAAAGAAAAAGTTTTTTTTTTACATTTATATCTTAGATGTTTATTATACCTGAAAATTGTTCCTGTTAAGGCGATACAAATCCCATTTACTGGGCCAGAAGGATAAAATATGTGTCACCTTAGGACACACCGCCTACCTCGCATATTCTTTGTCTTGTACGAGAGCCACAACTTCAATTAGTCAACTGGATAATAAGGCAAAGCAAGGACGGCAGCCCCCCCCCCCCCCAGTGTTAAAGAGCCTATTACACAAAACCACTATCAGTCATATTCGGCCAATACATTTGGTGTAATAGAAGGCAACGATCAGCCGACATGAACGAACGACTAATATAGCAGCGATATGCGGCTGTCACTCCGTGGAATAGGAGGCAGCAGGCCGCTGCTATATGCTATGGGCTGCCTGGACAAGTGGGCGAGTGGGAACGAGGAGCAAACAAGCGCTGACAGTGCTCATCTGCTTCTCTAAGTCGCTCCGTGTTATAGGGGATTTAGGGTGGGAAGTAACAGCAGGAAGAGTTTTTCTATTTTATCCAGCAGGTTAGAACTTATATCTAAAAAATCATAAATTGTACAATAGGCCGATTATTGTCAACATCAGACTCTTACGGAGAACCATCATAAATCTTTTTATTAGAACAAAAAGTATTAAATAAGCAATGAATTGCAACTGTATGGACCACAAAGGGTGTCGCAGATGATGTAAAACATAACCGGGTCGGAAAGGCTCCATAATATATCAGACAGCATCCGAAGCCGGCTGCTATAACAAACACTTTTTTCTCCTCTGTGCATACAATTGTCCTTGTCACTGAATATTTAGCGGTTTTTGTCACGTTCATTATATGGCTGAAAGTGATGACACATCTGAAATTGGGAGATATTTCCATCTTTCGTCCAGGAATGAGATATTGTTGCCCGCAGTGGCCTTGTCAACCCAAAGAGTTGTTAATTTAAAAAAGTTGCTTTTGAAGTAGTGATGAAATCCTTTGGCACAAGTTCTAACTTTCCTTGCTATCCCTGCTGTCCACGTGCTTCTCTTCACTGCACCCCCAATGCCGTCCATCGCTCCTCTGCCATGTGAACTAGCAAAAAAATCCCATTCAGCTTTCAAGCCAAAGTTGTAGTGAAAGAAACCCAGATTTGGTCAGGTATAGCTACTTTTAAATTGTCTGTAAATATAAAAACACTCTGGAGCTCCGAATGAATTGTTTTCTGTTACAATAGCTCAAAGTAATGTGCAGACTTCCTGCTATGTGATCCCTCATCGCGAATGACAACAGAGGACTTATAAACAAGTAAAGATTGTGACCCACGAGTGTGACCAATGGGCAGCTTGTATTTTATCTTGAGACACAAGCGCACAATTCTCTGCCATTTGAATGACTTCTTTCCCAACTACATTTTCTTTTCTATCCTGAAAAAAAAATCACTCTGCTGTTTCTTCACAAAAACGGTGTTATTGGCAGCAATTCAGCAAGATACTTGGACACAAGCCAAGCATGCCGTGTTCGTTTGGTGGATGAAGCTTAGTTGATTTATTCATTCTTGGTGATTTTCAGGAATAGATGTAGTGAATAAAAGATGGATGTTCCGTCTCTTATCTCCGGAGGGCAGTGACACGTGGTAAGCTTCTCCCACTCATGTATCTGAACTTCTTTCCCTCCACTTTCTTTCCTTGCTGTGACTTCTTTCCCGCCACTTTCTTTCCTTGCTGTGACTTCTTTCCCGCCACTTTCTTTCCTTGCTGTGACTTCTTTCCTGCCACTTTCTTTCCTTGCTGTGACTTCTTTCCCGCCACTTTCTTTCCTTGCTGTGACTTCTTTCCTGCCACTTTCTTTCCTTGCTGTGACTTCTTTCCTGCCACTTTCTTTCCTTGCTGTGACTTCTTTCCCGCCACTTTCTTTCCTTGCTGTGACTTCTTTTCCCGCCACTTTCTTTCCTTGCTGTGACTTCTTTCCCGCCAGGTGCTCGGCAACCAATGTCGTCCCGACAGGAAAATTCTTGAACTTTGTCTTTTATTTCTTCAGCTGATGACAGGCCCCCAGGTGACTTCTTGTGTAAATTGAAGACCTCAGAGACTGCAAGCATACGAATTGCTTCTAGTTTTTTCCTTTCTCTATAAGCCTTAAATCAGTCTCTTATTTTCTTTTTATTTTCATGTTTCAATTTTTTGTCTTTATCATCAAGTATTTCTTTGAGCTGTCGTCTTAATTTGTCTGTCTCTCTCTCTCTCTCTCTCTCTCTTCCTTCTTCAGATAGACTTCTCTCTCTTTTCTCTGTGCTTCTTAACACAATCTTTTACTGGGGTAATTATCCTATAAGTTAGTGGAAATTGCCTCACAGTAATGTGCAGGCATCAATGGGTCCTACCCGGTGTCGGCAGGGCACATGACAGCTACAAGTCCCCACAAGTGAAACCTGCAGCTTTGCGACATTTATGGCTTAGATGGCGCAGTGGGTATTGACACATCTAGATGGGAATATCCCTCCTGTGAGCAGGGCTGTAGTAATGTGGGAGTGGTGCTGAGGGGAACAGCAGTAAGGGGGGCGGCGGAGATGGGGGCGGTGGTGAGGCGAGCAGCAGCAGTGGGGGGGGGGGGGGGGGGGCGGTGGTGAGGGGGCAGTGGTGAGGCGATCAGCAGCAGTGGGGGGGTGCTGGTGAGGGGGCAGTGGTGAGGCGAGGAGCAGCAGCAGCAGCAGTGGGGGGGCGGTGAGACGAGCAGCAGCAGTGGGGAGGGCGGTGAGGCGAGCAGCAGCAGTGGGGGGGGGGGGGGCGGTGAGGCGAGCAGCAGCAGGGGGGGGGGGGGGGTGAGGCGAGCAGCAGCAGTGGGGGGGCGGTGAGGCGAGCAGCAGCAGGGGGGGGGGGCCGGGGGCGAGCAGCAGCAGTGAGGGGGGGCGGCGGTGAGGTGAGCAGCAGTGGGGGGCAGGGGGCGAGCAGCAGCAGTGAGGGGGGGCGGCAGTGAGGTGAGCAGCAGCAGCAGTGGGGGGCAGGGGGCGAGCAGCAGCAGTGAGGGGGGGTGGTGGTGAGGCGAGCAGCAGCAGTGGGGGGGCGGTGAGGCAAGCAGCAGCAGTAGTGTGGGGGGGCGGTGAGGCGAGCAGCAGCAGTGGGGGGCAGGGGGCGAGCAGCAGCAGTGAGGGGGGTAGGAGGGGAGGCGAGCAGCAGCAGTGAGGGGGGGCGGCAGTGAGGTGAGCAGCAGCAGCAGTGGGGGGCAGGGGGCGAGCAGCAGCAGTGGGGGGGGGCGGTGAGGCGAGGAGCAGCAGTGGGGGGGGGGGCGGCGAGGCGAGCAGCAGCAGGGGGGGGGGGCGGCGAGGCGAGCAGCAGCAGTGGGGGGTGGTAAGGCGAGCAGCAGCAGCAGTGGGGGGCAGGGGGCGAGCAGCAGCAGTGAGGGGGGGAGGGGGGAGGCGAGCAGCAGAAGTGGGGGGGGGCGGTGGTGAGGCGAGCAGCAGCAGTGGGGGGGGGGGCGGTGAGGCAAGCAGCAGCAGCAGCAGTGTGGGGGGGGGGCAGTGAGGCGAGCATCAGCAGCAGTGGGGGCAGTGAGGCGAGCAGCAGCAGTGGGGGGGGGGCGGTGGTGAGGCGAGCAGCAGCAGTGGGGGGGGGGCGGTGAAGTGAGCAGCAGCAGTGGGGGGGGCGGTGGTGAGGCGAGCAGCAGCAGTGGGGGGGGCGGTGGTGAGGCGAGCAGCAGCAGGGGGGGGGGGGGGCGGTGAAGTGAGCAGCAGCAGTGGGGGGGGCGGTGGTGAGGCGAGCAGCAGCAGGGGGGGGGGCGGTGAAGTGAGCAGCAGCAGTGGGGGGGGGGGGTGGTGAGACGAGCAGCAGCAGCAGTGGGGGGGCGGTGAGGCGAGCAGCAGCAGTGGGGGGGGGGGGTGGTGAGACGAGCAGCAGCAGCAGTGGGGGGAGGGCGGTGAGGCGAGCAGCAGCAGTGGGGGGGGGCGGTGGTGAGGCGAGCAGCAGCAGTGTGAGGGGAGGTGTGAGGCGAGCAGCAGCAGTGGAGGGGGGCGGTGAGTTGAGTAGCAGCAGTGAGGGGGGGCGGTGAGGCGAGCAGCAGCAGTGAGGGGGGGCGGTGAGGCGAGCAGCAGCAGCAGCAGTGGGGGGGGCCGTGAGGCAAACAGCAGCAGTGAGGGGGGGGCGGTGAGGCGAGCAGCAGCAGTGGGGGGGGGGGCGGCGGTGAGGCGAGCAGCAGCAGTGGGGGGGGGGCGGTGAGGCAAGCAGCAGCAGTAGTGTGGGGGGGCGGTGAGGCGAGCAGCAGCAGTGGGGGGCAGGGGGCGAGCAGCAGCAGTGAGGGGGGGAGGGGGGAGGCGAGCAGCAGCAGTGGGGGGGGGGCGGTGGTGAGGCAAGCAGCAGCAGTGGGGGGGGGGGGCGGGGAGGCAAGCAGCAGCAGCAGCAGTGTGGGGGGGGGCAGTGAGGCGAGCAGCAGCAGTGGGGGGGGGGGCGGTGAAGTGAGCAGCAGCAGTGGGGGGGGCGGTGGTGAGGCGAGCAGCAGCAGTGGGGGGGGGCGGTGAAGTGAGCAGCAGCAGTGGGGGGGGCGGTGAAGTGAGCAGCAGCAGTGGGGGGGGCGGTGGTGAGGCGAGCAGCAGCAGTGGGGGGGGGCAGTGAAGTGAGCAGCAGCAGTGGGGGGGGGCGGTGAAGTGAGCAGCAGCAGTGGGGGGGGCGGTGGTGAGGCGAGCAGCAGCAGTGGGGGGGGGCGGTGAAGTGAGCAGCAGCAGTGGGGGGGGCGGTGGTGAGGCGAGCAGCAGCAGTGGGGGGGGGCGGTGGTGAGGCGAGCAGCAGCAGTGGGGGGGGCGGTGAAGTGAGCAGCAGCAGTGGGGGGGGGCGGTGGTGAGGCGAGCAGCAGCAGTGGGGGGGGGGCGGTGAAGTGAGCAGCAGCAGTGGGGGGGGCAGTGGTGAGGCGAGCAGCAGTGGGGGGGGGCGGTGAAGTGAGCAGCAGCAGTGGGGGGGGGGGAGGGGGGAGGCGAGCATCAGCAGTGGGGGGGCGGTGGTGAGGCGAGCAGCAGCAGTGGGGGGGGGAGGGGGGAGGCGAGCATCAGCAGTGGGGGGGGCGGTGGTGAGGCGAGCAGCAGCAGTGGGGGGGGGCGGTGAAGTGAGCATCAGCAGTGGGGGGGGCGGTGGTGAGGCGAGCAGCAGCAGTGGGGGGGGTCGGTGAAGTGAGCAGCAGCAGTGGGGGGGGCGGTGGTGAGGCGAGCAGCAGCAGTGGGGGGGGGCGGTGAAGTGAGCAGCAGCAGTGGGGGGGGGGCGGTGGTGAGGCGAGCAGCAGCAGTGGGGGGGGGGTGAGATGAGCAGCAGCAGCAGTGGGGGGGGGCGGTGAGGCGAGCAGCAGCAGTGGGGGGGGGGCGGTGGTGAGGCGAGCAGCAGCAGTGTGAGGGGGGGGGTGAGTTGAGGAGCAGCAGTGTGAGGGGGGGGTGAGTTGAGGAGCAGCAGTGGGGGGGGGCGGTGAGGCGAGCAGCAGTGGGGGGGGCGGTGGTGAGGCGAGCAGCAGCAGTGGGGGGGGGGGTGAGATGAGCAGCAGCAGCAGTGGGGGGAGGGCGGTGAGGCGAGCAGCAGTGGGGGGGGGGGGTGAGGCGAGCAGCAGTGGGGGGGGGGGTGAGGCGAGCAGCAGTGGGGGGGGGGGGGGTGAGGCGAGCAGCAGTGGGGGGGGGGGTGAGGCGAGCAGCAGTGGGGGGGGGGGTGAGGCGAGCAGCAGCAGTGGGGGGGGGTGAGGCGAGCAGCAGTGGGGGGGGCGGTGGTGAGGCGAGCAGCAGCAGTGGGGGGGGGGGGTGAGATGAGCAGCAGCAGCAGTGGGGGGAGGGCGGTGAGGCGAGCAGCAGTGGGGGGGGGGGGGTGAGGCGAGCAGCAGTGGGGGGGGGGGGTGAGGCGAGCAGCAGTGGGGGGGCGGCGCTGTTGATAATTTAAGATTAGAGACACTGAATCCTTACCCGCCTGTACACAGTCCTCCCAGCCGCCTGGTGTCGCTCTAGAGATGCGCGCGAAGCCTCCCACTCTATGGTCTTTCTCTTACTTTATGGTTCTCATCGCTTTCCGGATTTGTGACGTCACGTCCGGTCCGGTTTGTGCCGCTGGAGCGGAGCTTTTGTCTATCCGGTTGTTAGAGGCCGTCAGGCGGGATGTCTCAGCGGGAGTGGGGTGTGGTGGCGGTAAGGCTCCGGGATGGGGGGGTGTGAGACCTGTATACAGCAGATGTGGCGGGTGAGGTGGTCACGTGCCCCTGCAGCTGTCCCAGCAGCCCTGTATGTGCAGGGGGGTATATATATCTATCAGTATATGTGCAGGGGGGTGTGTATATATATATATATATATATATATATATATAGCAGTGTATGTGCAGGGGGGTGTGTATATATATATCTATATATATATATATATATATATATATATATATATATATATATATATATATAATGTGTGCAGGGGGTGTGTGTATATATATATATATATATATAGCAGTGTATGTGCAGGGGGGTGTGTATATATATATATATATATATATATATATATATATATATATATATATATATATATAGCAGTGTATGTGCAGGGGGGTGTATATATATATATATATATATATATATAGCAGTATATGTGCAGGGGGGTATATATATATATATATATATATATATATATATATATATATATATAGCAGTATATGTGCAGGGGGGTGTATATATATATATATATATATATATATATATATATATAGCAGTATATGTGCAGGGGGGTGTATATATGTATATATATATATATATATATATATATATAGCAGTATATGTGCGGGGGGGGGGTGTATATATATATATATATATATATATATATATATATATATATATATATATATATACACCCCCCCCCCCCCCGCACATATACTGCTATATATATATATATATATATCAGTATATGTGCAGGGGGGTGTATATAGCAGCATATATAGGGATTACTCCGCCTCCGCAGTCTCGGACATTCACGGACCGTTACATTCTAGTAACTGCCTAATGGCTCTAACTGTTTCCGTAATAGCAGACGTGTGAGAACCTGAGGGGCACGATTGTCGCTTAGGTTGTGTCACCACTATGGAACATGCGGAGGCCGCCTAGCAGACTGTACTGGGAGTTCCCTCTGTCCCATAGACTCAATGATTTTCTGAAGCTCAGAGTGCCTGTCCGGTCCCTGATAGTCAGCAACTGGGTGGTTGTACGTTGGTTTTGTATTGACAGCTGTTAATGTAGAGCTTGTCAGAATTGCCCAAACCTGATGTGATGAAGTGGCCGCCCTCCTCTGGGCATCGCACCGGGCCGCCCTCCTCTGGGCATCGCACCGGGCCGCCCTCCTCTGGGCATCGCACCGGGCCGCCCTCCTCTGGGCATCGCACCGGGCCGCCCTCCTCTGGGCATCGCACCGGGCCGCCCTCCTCTGGGCATCGCATCGGGCCGCCCTCCTCTGGGCATCGCACCGGGCCGCCCTCCTCTGGGCATCGCACCGGGCCGCCCTCCTCTGGGCATCGCTTCGGGCCGCCCTCCTCTGGGCATCGCACCGGGCCGCCCTCCTCTGGGCATCGCACCGGGCCGCCCTCCTCTGGGCATCGCACCGGGCCGCCCTCCCCTGGGCATCGCACCGGGCCGCCCTCCCCTGGGCATCGCACCGGGCCGCCCTCCCCATCTGTTTGCCTTTTTTTTTTCTTCTTTGGATTGCGTCTCGGGTTGGTGGTGTGGGGGTTCCAGTGGTTGGAGCTGTGGGTGTCTGGCTGGTGGGTGCGGGGGCTCCGGCCCACCGTTACATTAGATGCCGGCAGTGTCGGCGCGGGGGCTCCGGCCCACCGTTACATTAGATGCCGGCAGTGTCGGCGCGGGGGCTCCGGCCCACCGTTACATTAGATGCCGGCAGTGTCGGCGCGGGGGCTCCGGCCCACCGTTACATTAGATGCCGGCAGTGTCGGCGCGGGGGCTCCGGCCCACCGTTACATTAGATGCCGGCAGTGTCGGCGCGGGGGCTCCGGCCCACCGTTACATTAGATGCCGGCAGTGTCGGCGCGGGGGCTCCGGCCCACCGTTACATTAGATGCCGGCAGTGTCGGCGCGGGGGCTCCGGCCCACCGTTACATTAGATGCCGGCAGTGTCGGCGCGGGGGCTCCGGCCCACCGTTACATTAGATGCCGGCAGTGTCGGCGCGGGGACTCCGGCCCACCGTTACATTAGATGCCGGCAGTGTCGGCGCGGGGGCTCCGGCCCACCGTTACATTAGATGCCGGCAGTGTCGGCGCGGGGGCTCTGGCCCACCGTTACATTAGATGCCGGCAGTGTCGGCGCGGGGGCTCCGGCCCACCGTTACATTCTGACCTTATTACTTTCTGTTCCCCCCCGCAGGACGTACAGAAGCACTCCGTCCACACTCTGGTGTTTAGATCTTTAAAGAGGACACATGACATGTTTGTGGCTGACAATGCCAAGCCGATCCCGATCGATGACGAGAGGTAAGAGGAAGGTCTTGTGTATGTGGCAGCAGAGCCTGATGGAGCTGCCGGACGGCTGATCCCACCGGGGGGGAGGGTGCAGGACGGCTGATCCCACCCGGGGGGGGGGAGGGTGCAGGACGGCTGATCCCACCCGGGGGGGGGAGGGTGCAGGACGGCTGATCCCACCCGGGGGGGGGAGGGTGCAGGACGGCTGATCCCACCGGGGGGGGGGGGGGGGGGGGAGAGTGCAGGTCGGCTGATCCCACCGGGGGGGGAGGGTGCAGGACGGCTGATCCCACCGGGGGGGAGGGTGCAGGACGGCTGATCCCACTGGGGGGGGAGGGTGCAGGACGGCTGATCCCACCGGGGGGGGGGAGGAGGCTGTAAAACAGCTGTCTATGAATCATTCTTTACGCTTGTATCTTATAGCCACAAGCTAAAGATGGCCGTGAAGCTGCGCACAGAGTACGGACCCGTCTTACACATGCCGACTATTAAAGAGAACCGTGAAAAAGGACACGGAGGCATGGGGGATCTGTACGAGCATTACCCCAGCATTCAAGGTTTGTAGGAGCCCCAGTGGTGTGTATGGATGGATGGATGTATGTGTGTGTGTGTGGGGTGGGATGTGTGTGTGTGTGGGGGGGGGGGTATGGGGTATGTGTATGTGTGTGTGTAAGCTGTAAGGCCGCGGTCACACTGTTATAGCTGTGCGTACAACCTGTACATTGGCTGGTGTTTTCTGAGGCTTACACTGCTGCTCCCATACTGTAGTGACGTTCCCGGGGTCGGGGTCACACTGCTGCCCCCATACTGTAGTGACGTTCCCGGGGTCGGGGTCACACTGCTGCCCCCATACTGTAGTGACGTTCCCGGGGTCACACTGCTGTCCCCATACTGTAGTGACGTTCCCGGGGTCGGGGTCACACTGCTGCCCCCATACTGTAGTGACGTTCCCGGGGTCGGGGTCACACTGCTGCCCCCATACTGTAGTGACGTTCCCGGGGTCACACTGCTGCCCCCATACTGTAGTGACGTTCCCGGGGTCACACTGCTGCCCCCATACTGTAGTGACGTTCCCGGGGTCACACTGCTGCCCCCATACTGTAGTGACGTGTCCGAGGTCACACTGCTGCCCCCATACTGTAGTGACGTGGTCGGGGTCACACTGCTGCCCCCATACTGTAGTGACGTGTCCGAGGTCACACTGCTGCCCCCATACTGTAGTGACGTGGTCGGGGTCACACTGCTGCCCCCATACTGTAGTGACGTGGTCGGGGTCACACTGCTGCCCCCATACTGTAGTGACGTTCCCGGGGTCACACTGCTGCCCCCATACTGTAGTGACGTTCCCGGGGTCACACTGCTGCCCCCATACTGTAGTGACCTTCCCGGGGTCGGGATCACACTGCTGCCCCCATACTGTAGTGACGTTCCCGGGGTCACACTGCTGCCCCCATACTGTAGTGACGTGTCCGAGGTCACACTGCTGCCCCCATACTGTAGTGACGTGGTCGGGGTCACACTGCTGCCCCCATACTGTAGTGACGTGTCCGAGGTCACACTGCTGCCCCCATACTGTAGTGACTTGGTCGGGGTCACACTGCTGCCCCCATACTGTAGTGACGTGGTCGGGGTCACACTGCTGCCCCCATACTGTAGTGACGTTCCCGGGGTCACACTGCTGCCCCCATACTGTAGTGACGTTCCCGGGGTCACACTGCTGCCCCCATACTGTAGTGACGTTCCCGGGGTCACACTGCTGCCCCCATACTGTAGTGACCTTCCCGGGGTCGGGGTCACACTGCTGCCCCCATACTGTAGTGACCTTCCCGGGGTCGGGGTCACACTGCTGCCCCCATACTGTAGTGACCTTCCCGGGGTCACACTGCTGCCCCCATACTGTAGTGACGTTCCCGGGGTCGGGGTCACACTGCTGCCCCCATACTGTAGTGACGTTCCCGGGGTCGGGATCACACTGCTGCCCCCATACTGTAGTGACGTTCCCGGGGTCGGGATCACACTGCTGCCCCCATACTGTAGTGACGTGTCCGAGGTCACACTGCTGCCCCCATACTGTAGTGACGTTCCCGGGGTCACACTGCTGCCCCCATACTGTAGTGACGTGTCCAAGGTCACACTGCTGCCCCCATACTGTAGTGACGTTCCCGGGGTCACACTGCTGCCCCCATACTGTAGTGACGTTCCTGGGGTCGGGGTCACACTGCTGCCCCCATACTGTAGTGACGTGTCTGAGGTCACACTGCTGCCCCATACTGTAGTGACGTGTCCGAGGTCACACTGCTGCCCCCATACTGTAGTGACGTGGTCGGGGTCACACTGCTGCCCCCATACTGTAGTGACCTTCCCGGGGTCGGGGTCACACTGTTATAGCTGTGTGTAGATATATATGGGCCTGGTTACCTGGATTGTGCCGACCTCTGATATATGGGCTCTGTGCGATTCTGATAGCTTGTAGAAGCCATAAGTCTTATACCCCTATATCCGTCTTATACCCCTATATCCGTCTTATACCCCTATATCCGTCTTATACCCCTATATCCGTCTTATACCCCTATATCCGTCTTACACCCCCGTGTCCGTCTTACACCCCAATCATGGCTCCAGCTGTGGCAGTAACCATGTTGTCTGTTATTAGGTCCTGAGTCGGAGTACATGATCACCGGGACGCATCCGTATCCGGCCGGACCAGGTAATATACGGGGAAATCACATGGAACTATTTTTTATGTCAGTGTATATATAGTCAGTATAAATAGGTAACAGTATATATATAGTCAGTGTATATAGGTAACAGTATATATATAGTCAGTGTATATAGGTAACAGTATATATATAGTCAGTGTATATAGGTAACAGTATATATAGTCAGTGTATATAGGTAACAGTATATATATATAGTCAGTGTATATATATAGTCAGTGTATATATAGGTGTCAGTATATATAGTCAGTATAAATAGGTAACAGTATATATAGTCAGTGTATATAGGTAACAGTATATATAGTCAGTGTATATAGGTAACAGTATATATAGTCAGTGTATATAGGTAACAGTATATATATATAGTCAGTGTATATATATAGTCAGTGTATGTATAGGTGTCAGTATATATAGTCAGTGTATAAAGGTAACAGTATATATAGTCAGTGTATATAGGTAACAGTATATATATAGTCAGTGTATATAGGTAACAGTATATATATAGTCAGTGTATATAGGTAACAGTATATATATAGTCAGTGTATATAGGTAACAGTATATATATAGTCAGTGTATATAGGTAACAGTATATATATATAGTCAGTGTATATAGGTAACAGTATATATATAGTCAGTGTATGTATAGGTGTCAGTATATATAGCCAGTGTATGTATAGGTGTCAGTATATATATAGTCAGTGTATGTATAGGTGTCAGTATATATATAGTCAGTGTATACACTCACCGGCCACTTTATTAGGTACACCATGCTAGTAACGGGTTGGACCCCCTTTTGCCCTCAGAACTGCCCCAATTCTTGGTGGCATAGATACAACAAGGTGCTGGAAGCTTCCTCAGAGATTTTGGTCCATAGTGACATGATGACATCACACAGTTGCCGCAGATTTGTCGGCTGCACATCCATGATGCCAATCTCCCGTTCCACCACATCCCAAAGATGCTCTATTGGATTGAGATCTGGTGACTGTGGAGGC
>JAQFWZ010000026.1:33373623-33443623 GCA_027789725.1 Dendropsophus ebraccatus | reverse complement strand
AGTATTAGTGTCACTCCGGTAATAGTAGCCGCACTCTCTATGATTAGGATATATGGGAGTATTAGTGTCACTCCGGTAATAGTAGCCGCACTCTCTATGGTGATGTATGGGAGTATTAGTGTCGCTCCGGTAATAGTAGCCGCACTCTCTATGGTGATGTATGGGAGTATTAGTGTCGCTCCGGTAATAGTAGCCGCACTCTCTATGATTAGGATATATGGGAGTATTAGTGTCGCTCCGGTAATAGTAGCCGCACTCTCTATGATGATGTATGGGGGTATTAGTGTCACTCCGGTAATAGTAGCCGCACTCTCTATGGTGATGTATGGGAGTATTACTGTCGCTCCGGTAATAGTAGCCGCACTCTCTATGGTGATGTGTGGGAGTATTAGTGTCGCTCCGGTAATAGTAGCCGCACTCTCTATGATTAGGATGTATGGGAGTATTAGTGTCACTCCGGTAATAGTAGCCGCACTCTCTATGATTAGGATATATGGGAGTATTAGTGTCACTCCGGTAATAGTAGCCGCACTCTCTATGGTGATGTGTGGGAGTATTACTGTCGCTCTGGTAATAGTAGCCGCACTCTCTCTCTATGGTGATGTATGGGAGTATTAGTGTCGCTCCGGTAATAGTAGCCGCACTCTCTATGGTGATGTATGGGAGTATTAGTGTCGCTCCGGTAATAGTAGCCGCACTCTCTATGGTGATGTGTGGGAGTATTAGTGTCGCTCCGGTAATAGTAGCCGCACTCTCTATGATTAGGATGTATGGGAGTATTAGTGTCACTCCGGTAATAGTAGCCGCACTCTCTATGATTAGGATATATGGGAGTATTAGTGTCACTCCGGTAATAGTAGCCGCACTCTCTATGGTGATGTATGGGAGTATTACTGTCGCTCCGGTAATAGTAGCCGCACTCTCTATGGTGATGTATGGGAGTATTACTGTCGCTCCGGTAATAGTAGCCGCACTCTCTATGGTGATGTATGGGAGTATTAGTGTCGCTCCGGTAATAGTAGCCGCACTCTCTATGGTGATGTGTGGGAGTATTAGTGTCGCTCCGGTAATAGTAGCCGCACTCTCTCTCTATGGTGATGTATGGGAGTATTAGTGTCGCTCCGGTAATAGTAGCCGCGCTCTCTATGGTGATGTATGGAAGTATTAGTGTCGCTCCGGGTAATAGTAGCCGCACTCTCTATGGTGATGTATGGGAGTATTAGTGTCGCTCCGGGTAATAGTAGCCGCACTCTCTATGGTGATGTATGGGAGTATTAGTGTCGCTCCGGTAATAGTAGCCGCACTCTCTATGATTAGGATGTATGGGAGTATTAGTGTCGCTCCGGTAATAGTAGCCGCACTCTCTATGGTGATGTATGGGAGTATTAGTGTCGCTCCGGTAATAGTAGCCGCACTCTCTATGGTGATGTATGGGAGTATTAGTGTCGCTCCGGGTAATAGTAGCCGCACTCTCTATGGTGATGTATGGGAGTATTAGTGTCGCTCCGGTAATAGTAGCCGCACTCTCTATGGTGATGTATGGGAGTATTAGTGTCGCTCCGGTAATAGTAGCCGCACTCTCTATGGTGATGTATGGGAGTATTAGTGTCGCTCCGGGTAATAGTAGCCGCACTCTCTATGGTGATGTATGGGAGTATTAGTGTCGCTCCGGTAATAGTAGCCGCACTCTCTATGGTGATGTATGGGAGTATTAGTGTCGCTCCGGTAATAGTAGACGCACTCTCTATGGTGATGTATGGGAGTATTAGTGTTGCTCCGGGTAATAGTAGCCGCACTCTCTATGATTAGGATGTATGGGAGTATTAGTGTCGCTCCGGGTAATAGTAGCCGCACTCTCTATGGTGATGTATGGGAGTATTAGTGTCGCTCCGGTAATAGTAGCCGCACTCTCTATGGTGATGTATGGGAGTATTACTGTCGCTCCGGTAATAGTAGCCGCACTCTCTATGATTAGGATGTATGGGAGTATTAGTGTCGCTCCGGTAATAGTAGCCGCACTCTCTATGATTAGGATGTATGGGAGTATTAGTGTCGCTCCGGTAATAGTAGCCGCACTCTCTATGGTGATGTATGGGAGTATTAGTGTCGCTCCGGTAATAGTAGCCGCACTCTCTATGGTGATGTATGGGAGTATTAGTGTCGCTCCGGTAATAGTAGCCGCACTCTTTCATCTTGCAGACTGGACGCTCATCGCACCGCTCCTGGAGTCGGAGACATTTACAGACAGGCCGGACATCCTGAGCGCTCACAGCCCCCCGGCTTGTCAATGGTAAGTCCACTTTCTGGGGGTCTCACTCTCAGGATCTGCTGAATGGGGAGAGCCGGATGACGGATTATAGACTGCGGCGGTGTCTGAGAGCTGCCAGAATCTTCAGTAGTTTTCTCATACTCTATAGTATCGGATTCTTCCCAGTCACAATGTCCTGGGATATACTGATACGTCCCTGTATACCGCTAAACAATTACATATTATCAGTTCCGTAATAATAACGGTCAAAACTCGAATTATAGGGTAACTCTGTGCACGGCCACATCGACCCGAAACGCACAGCCCAACCTGCGGTGCTCACCGAGCCTAGTACAGGGCCTGATAGTCACACAGCCCGACCTGCTCACCGAGCCTAGTACAGGGCCTGATAGTCACACAGCCCGACCTGCTCACCGAGCCTAGTACAGGGCCTGATAGTCACACAGCCCGACCTGCTCACCGAGCCTAGTACAGGGCCTGATAGTCACACAGCCCGACCTGCTCACCGAGCCTAGTACAGGGCCTGATAGTCACACAGCCCGACCTGCTCACCGAGCCTAGTACAGGGCCTGATAGTCACACAGCCCGACCTGCTCACCGAGCCTAGTACACAGCCCGATCTGCTCACCAAGCCTAGTACAGGGCCTGATAGTCACACAGCCCGACCTGCGAGCTCACTGAGCCTTGTACAGGGCCTGATAATCACACAGCCTGACCTGCGAGCTCAGTGAGCCTAGTACAGGGCCTGATAGTCACACAGCCCGACCTGCTCACCGAGCCTAGTACACAGCCTGACCTGCGAGCTCACTGAGCCTAGTACACGGCCTGATAGTCACACAGCCCGACCTACGAGCTCACAGAGCCTAGTACACAGCCCGACCTGCGAGCTCAGTGAGTCTAATACAGGGCCTGATAATCACACAGCCCGACCTACGAGCTCACTGAGCCTAGTACACAGCCCGACCTGCGAGCTCACTGAGCCTAGTACACAGCCCGACCTGCGAGCTCACTGAGCCTAGTACACAGCCCGACCTGCGAGCTCACTGAGCCTAGTACACAGCCCGACCTGCGAGCTCACTGAGCCTAGTACACAGCCTGACCTGCGAGCTCAGTGAGTCTAATACAGGGCCTGATAATCACACAGCCCGACCTACGAGCTCACTGAGCCTAGTACAGGGCCATGAACTTGTAGCGATGGTTGTGCAGCCCTTTCCTCTGTTCGGACTGTATCTGGCACGGAGTCCGGACCCCCGCCATCTCTCCCGGCTCCCCGCCATATTGTATGGCTGGTTAGTGACATTTGCTTGTCCTTTTTATTCTTAGTGGCCTCATGCCGACTGTATATTTATCTGTATTTTAGTCGTCTTTGGAGTCTGGTGGGATGAAAAATTCTGCACTTATGGCAAAGAAAGCGCCAACCATGCCCAAACCGCAGTGGCATCCCCCATGGAAGCTGTACCGGGTGAGTGCTACCCATCATCCTCTAGCTGCAATCTGCTCTTCTATTACTCATTTCTTACAGGGTTTTCTTGTTATTCTATCTGATCTGTGAGAGAACGGCCCTTGTGTGGCTCCCCCCGTGCGGACGTCTCCTGTAACCGTGCTGTCCTTTGTCTCTCAGGTCATCAGTGGTCACCTGGGCTGGGTGCGCTGTCTGGCGGTGGAGCCGGGGAACCAATGGTTTGTCACCGGCTCAGCAGATAGGACAATTAAGGTAAGAAGCGTTTCCCCTGTGGATCCCGGTGCGCGGCCGTTCCCAGGGCTCCTGTCCAGTCTCAGTCATGGTCTTCATAGCGGCTTCAGCAGCTTTTTCCTTTAAATGTTGCGATGTTTAGAAGCTGAAATACAACGGTCGTCACTGAACGTAACTGATCCTATGTAATGGTTGTCGCTCCCGACATTCCCTACCTATATAAGATGTAACTGAGCTGCAATGCCACACACAGACTGAAGGCAAGAGTGGCGCTGTGATCTAATAATCCCACATCATCCTATCTAATAAGTTCTAGAACCTTCACACTGATCTGTAACATCCCGTCCAGCGGCACTCCCCATAATAGCTGATCTGTATCTGACAGGAACATGGAGAGGCCTCCCAGCCGCAGCCAGTCCCATAACCGAGCACTGAACTGATCAGACGTGGATACAGGACCTGATACCTGCTGGGAGTTGTAGTGCCGGTGGACTCTCTTACCAGGGAGCGGCTAATGATGACTTTCCTAGCGGCGACCGACGATTTGAGAAGCAGCATACATTACCTAGCAGGGCTTCCCCTCCGCTCTGTCTTCCTCCCCGTGTCCCGCGGCACAGCATCAACTCCGGAGCGGCCTGACTGAGATATCAGACTGCTCGGCCAATCACAGGCCAGGACCGCTGACCGCTCAGACTGGCCACGTCTGAGTTGCTGCTGCACGTGGGACCGGGGAGGAAGACGGAGCGGAGGAGAAGTCCTGCCAGGTAATGTATGCTGCAAGGACATCGGTAATGATGTCCCTGCAGCCCTCGCTCAACGATCATCGGGCCGTGGAATAGGCCCAGTAAACGAGTGTCGATCTAGCAGATTGGCGCTTGTTTACATCGTTGATCGGGCCCTCCTCGGCCCGTGGAATAGGACCCTGACACTACATGCTGACTGTCTCCTGAGGAGCCTAGTGGAGATGCCGTCCTGGTGAGTTGGGGGGAGAGCTGACCGCATGACCACAATCCAGGACTGGAGTCTGTTAGCACTTATTATCCTCCGGATAAGCGAGCGCCCGGGTTATGTTACAAGACAAAGTATTAGGAGATTTCACTTTATAGGACACAGTGGACTGTAACATATACCGACCCCCACCCCGGACAACCAAACACGGGGACAAAGAATTCATGTTAATAAACTGCCCTGGTGGCCGGAGGCAATAAAGGGGTTAATGCAACAAAGGGGGGAAAGTTTATTGGTATAACAGAATCAATGTATCGTCTCCATGACCTTATTCCTACATATACTCAGCTCTGCTACATCAGAATACACATATAGCTCTGCTACATCAGAATACACATATAGCTCTGCTACATCAGAATACACATATAGCTCTGCTACATCAGAATACACATATAGCTCTGCTACATCAGAATACACAGCTCTGCTACATCAGAATACACATATAGCTCTGCTACATCAGAATACACATATAGCTCTGCTACATCAGAATACACAGCTCTGCTACATCAGAATACACATACAGCTCTGCTACATCAGAATACACACCCCAGAATACTCGGCTATTGCTCTCTCAGTGACTATCCTCTGTGTGGAGATTCCATCATTTTCACCAGGTTGTCACCATCATGAAGCCCCTGTTTTCGGCTCCTGTTAGTGAACCCACCAGCAGTATCCTATTATACAGATAATATATACACACACATATATATACACATTATACACACACATATATATACACACTCACCGGCCACTTTATTAGGTACACCTGTCCAACTGCACGTTACCACTTAATTTCTAATCAGCCAATCACATGGCGGCAACTCAGTGCATTTAGGCATGTAGACATGGTCAAGACAATCTCCTGCAGTTCAAACCGAGCATCAGTATGGGGAAGAAAGGTGATTTGAGGCCTTTGAACGTGGCATGGTTGTTGGTGCCAGAAGGGCTGGTCTGAGTATTTCAGAAACTGCTGATCTACTGGGATTTTCACGCCCAACCATCTCTAGGGTTTACAGAGAATGGTCCGAAAAAGAAAAACCATCCAGTGAGCGGCCGTTCTGTGGGCGGAAATGCCTTGTTGATGCCAGAGGTCAGAGGAGAATGGGCAGACTGGTTCCAGCTGATAGAAAGGCAACAGTGACTCAAATAGCCAACCGTTACAACCAAGGTAGGCAGAAGAGCATCTCTGAGCGCACAGTACGGCCAACTCTGAGGCAGATGGGCTACAGCAGCAGAAGACCACACCGGGGGCCACTCCGCTCAGCTAAGAACAGGAAACTGAGGCTACAATTTGCACAAGCTCATCGAAATTGGACAGTAGAAGATTGGAAAAACGTTGCCTGGTCTGATGAGTCTCGATTTCTGCTGCGACATTTGGATGGTAGGGTCAGAATTTGGCGTCAACAACATGAAAGCATGGATCCATCCTACCTTGTATCAACGGTTCAGGCAGGTGGTGGTGGTGTCATGGTGTGGGGAATATTTTCTTGGCACTCTTTGGGCCCCTTGGTACCAATTGAGCATGGTTGCAATGCCACAGCCTACCTGAGTATTGTTGCTGACCATGTCCATCCCTTTATGACCACAATGGACCCAACATCTGATGGCGACTTTCAGCAGGATAATGCGCCATGTCATAAAGCTAGAATCATCTCAGACTGGTTTCTTGAACATGACAATGAGGTCACTGTACTCCAATGGCCTCCACAGTCACCAGATCTCAATCCAATAGAGCATCTTTGGGATGTGGTGGAACGGGAGATTGGCATCATGGATGTGCAGCCGACAAATCTGCGGCAACTGTGTGATGTCATCATGTCACTATGGACCAAAATCTCTGAGGAAGCTTCCAGCACCTTGTTGTATCTATGCCACCAAGAATTGGGGCCGTTCTGAGGGCAAAAGGGGGTCCGACCCGTTACTAGCATGGTGTACCTAATAAAGTGGCCGCTGAGTGTATGTATATGTGTGTGTGTGTGTGTGTGTATATATATATATCTGTATGATAGGATACAAGAGGCAATAACGCTGTATGAGGAGGATACTGTTATGTATAATGTATTATTAATATATTATATATATATATATATATATATATATATATATATATATATATATAAATATATTAATAATACATTATACATAACAGTATCCTCCTCATACAGCGTTATTGCCTCTTGTATCCTATCATACAGATATATATATATACACACACACACACACATATTATACGTAGCAGTATCCTCCTCATACAGCGTTATTGCCTCTTGTATCCTATCATACAGATATATATATATACACACACACACACACATATTATACGTAGCAGTATCCTCCTCATACAGCGTTATTGCCTCTTGTATCCTATCATACAGATATATATATATACACACACACATATTATACGTAGCAGTATCCTCCTCATACAGCGTTATTGCCGCTTGGGATGTGACTCTGTTTCTTCTCTTAGATCTGGGACCTGGCGAGCGGTAAATTGAAGCTTTCCCTGACCGGACACATCAGCACCGTCCGGGGGGTGATCGTCAGCACCCGCAGCCCCTACCTGTTCTCTTGTGGGGAGGACAAGCAGGTGAAGTGCTGGGACCTGGAGTATAATAAGGTGAGTGCCGGCAGCTTTATTCCTTCTTATATCCTTTATATCTATGAGTTTTACTATCTCTCTCACATTGATCGGTGCTCTGGTTACTGCTGTCTCTCTTACATTGATCGGTGCTCTGGTTACTGCTGTCTCTCTTACATTGATCGGTGCTCTGGTTACTGCTGTCTCTCTTACATTGATCGGTGCTCTGGTTACTGCTGTCTCTCTTACATTGATCGGTGCTCTGGTTACTGCTGTCTCTCACATTGATCGGTGCTCTGGTTACTGCTGTCTCTCTCTCTGCCGCACTCTCGGAGCTCACATGTTGTTGTTTGTCCCCTGACCAGGTTATCCGGCATTACCACGGCCATCTAAGCGCGGTCTATGGCTTAGACTTACATCCCACCATTGACGTCCTTGTCACTTGCAGCAGAGATTCCACAGCACGAGTAAGTAAGGACCCCGTTCCCCCGAGTGGGTGGGGACCCCCTGTCCCCTTATGAAGCCCCCAGCACCTCCGGTTGTGGTCATGTCACCATTTACCCCTCGGTACACGAACACATCGGCTTCCTGTCATAATGGGGTTCTGGCGGATCCGGGCGTGGAAAGGTCTGAACCCCACAGACTCTAACGGCCAGAATGTAGTCGCTCTGACTGTATCCCATGTGGGTTTAGACTCACCATAAAAGTGCCGCAGACTCGCCAGGTCCAAGACGAAGCGTTATATCCACCTGGGAAATCAGTATGGAAATACGTTCTGGCTGATAACGTCCACGGGGCTGATCTGGTGCCTGGATCGTTCAGCGTCCATTGTGCCAGGACGGCAGTGTGACTGAGAGGCGGGATCTTACTGCTGGATACCATAAAGCTTCCGGCATCCTCCTCTGACTGGATGTTTTGTCCCCCCCATTATAGATTTGGGATATCAGAACAAAAGCGGGCGTACATACACTGGTCGGACATACGAATGCGGTGGCCACCGTGCGGTGCCAGGCCGCGGAACCGCATATTATAACAGGTGAGCCCGCCGCGCCCGTCTGACTGTCTTTGCTCTTTGGCCGCGCTCGGATAGGTGGTGGTTTGTATCCTGTGATATCTGCAGGTGAGGAAGACCTCGCTGCCCGGCTGCCCTATAACTGACTGCCGCTCCTCTCCGACTGCCTTATAACTGACTGCTGTGTGTGTGTGTCGGCAGCGGCTATCCCTGGAGAGTGTGTGTGTGTGTCGGCAGCGGCTATCCCTGGAGTGTGTGTGTGTGTCGGCAGCGGCTACCCCTGGAGAGTGTGTGTGTGTGTGTGTGTGTGTGTGTGTGTCGGCAGCGGCTACCCCTGGAGAGTGTGTGTGTGTGTGTCGGCAGCGGCTACCCCTGGAGAGTGTGTGTGTGTGTGTCGGCAGCGGCTATCCCTGGAGAGTGTGTGTGTGTGTCGGCAGCGGCTATCCCTGGAGAGTGTGTGTGTGTGTCGGCAGCGGCTACCCCTGGAGAGTGTGTGTGTGTGTCGGCAGCGGCTACCCCTGGAGAGTGAGTGTGTGTGTGTGTCGGCAGCGGCTATCCCTGGAGAGTGAGTGTGTGTGTGTGTCGGCAGCGGCTATCCCTGGAGAGTGTGTGTGTGAGTCGGCAGCGGCTACCCCTGGAGAGTGTGTGTGTGTGTGTCGGCAGCGGCTATCCCTGGAGAGTGTGTGTGTGTGTCGGCAGCGGCTACCCCTGGAGAGAGTGTGTGTGTGTTGGCAGCGGCTATCCCTGGAGAGAGTGTGTGTGTCGGCAGCGGCTACCCCTGGAGAGTGTGTGTGTGTGTCGGCAGCGGCTACCCCTGGAGAGTGTGTGTGTGTGTCGGCAGCGGCTACCCCTGGAGAGTGTGTGTGTGTGTCGGCAGCGGCTACCCCTGGAGAGTGTGTGTCGGCAGCGGCTACCCCTGGAGAGTGTGTGTGTGTGTCGGCAGCTGCTATCTCTGGAGAGTGTGTGTGTGTCGGCAGCGGCTACCCCTGGAGAGTGTGTGTGTGTGTCGGCAGCGGCTACCCCTGGAGAGTGAGTGTGTGTGTGTGTGTGTGTGTGTCGGCAGCGGCTATCCCTGGAGAGTGAGTGTGAGTGTGTGTGTGTGTGTGTGTGTGTGTGTGTGTCGGCAGCGGCTACCCCTGGAGAGTGTGTGTGTGTGTGTGTCGGCAGCGGCTATCCCTGGAGAGTGAGTGAGTGTGTGTGTGTGTGTGTGTGTGTGTGTGTGTCGGCAGCGGCTACCCCTGGAGAGTGAGTGTGTGTGTGTGTGTGTGTGTGTGTGTGTGTCGGCAGCGGCTATCCCCTTAGAGCCTTTAGAACGTTTGTTGATTTTCTTTCTAATTGTCCTTTTCTCGTTGTTTTTCAGGAAGCCACGACACCACCATCCGGCTGTGGGACATGGTGGGCGGGAAGACTCGCGTCACCTTAACCAATCACAAGAAATCCGTCCGCGCCGTCGTGTTACATCCAAGACAGTAAGAGCCTTCACCTCTAATATACTATCCCTCCTCCCGGTGTCCTGGCGCACGGCCGGAGGCATCGGACGCAGAACGTACAGACTGCTTCTCCATTGCCGTCCAGTGTCTTGTTGTTTCGGATTCGGTCGCTCCTCTGGTGACTGGCGGATTTCTCGCTGATTTGTGCGCATGAAGTAGTGACGTCCCAGGATCCTCTGCGCTATTACTGTACAAGCCAAGGTTTCCAGGCAGGGAAGAAGACGTCACTACTTCATGCACACATGTCACCAGCGGACGGCTGAACACCCCGAAATCACCAGCGGATAATTGACAGATTTACAGATTGTATCTATTACAATGAAATCTCAGTAAAAAGTTTGAGAATGGGCACTTTGTGTTATGTGAGACTCCTCAACCTATAAGCTGCTGCATGCCCTGCAGGAAGTGGTGAATTCTCTCCAGTCTGACACAGTGCTCTCTGCTTCCCCCTCTGTCCATGTCGGGAACTGTCCAGAGCAGCAGCAAATCCCCAACCCTCTCCTGCTCTGGACAGTTCTGACATGGACAGAGGTGGCAGCAGAGAGCACTGTGTTAGACTGGAGAGAATACACCACTTCCTGCAGGACGTAAAGCAGCTGATGAGTACTGGAAGACTGGAGATTTTTAAATAGAAGTAAATTACAAATCTATATCACTTTCAGGCACCAATAAACTATCAAATAACCACCTAGAACTATGATTGCTATTGGCCTCTATATGTAAGAGTTAAAGGAGAAGTCCAGCAAAATTTTTTTATTAAAGTATTGTATTGCCCCCCAAAAGTTTTACAAATCCCTAATATACGATTATTACGAGAATTGCTTACTGCACTTACTACTGCACCAAGGCTTCCCTTCCCGGATAACATGGTGATGTCACTTCCCCGATAACATGGTGATGTCACTTCCCCGATAACATGGTGATGTCACTTCCCCGATAACATGGTGATGTCACTTCCCGGATAACATGGTGATGTCACTTCCCGGATAACATGGTGATGTCACTTCCCGGATAACATGGTGATGTCACGACATCCAGAGCTGTGCGGGCTGTGGCTGCTGGGGAGGATGATGGCAGGGGGACACAGGGCACTGGAGGGACACTGAGCATCCCTCTGCCATCATCCTCTCCAGCAGCCACAGCCCGCACAGCTCTGGAAGTCGTGACATCACCATGTTATCCGGGAAGTGACATCACCATGTTATATCCAGGAAGTGACATCACCATGTTATATCCAAGAAGTGACATCTCCATGTTATCCCGGAAGTGACGTCGCCGTGTTATCCCGGAAGGGACGTCGCCGTGTTATCCCGGAAGGGACGTCGCCGTGTTATCCCGGAAGGGACGTCGCCGTGTTATCCCGGAAGGGACGTCGCCGTGTTATCCCGGAAGTGACGTCGCCGTGTTATCCCGGAAGTGACGTCTCCGTGTTATCCCGGAAGTGACGTCTCCGTGTTATCCCGGAAGTGACGTCGCCGTGTTATCCCGGAAGTGACGTCGCCGTGTTATCCCGGAAGTGACGTCGCCGTGTTATCCCGGAAGTGACGTCGCCGTGTTATCCCGGAAGTGACGTCGCCGTGTTATCCCGGAAGTGACGTCGCCGTGTTATCCCGGAAGTGACGTCGCCGTGTTATCCCGGAAGTGACGTCGCCGGTGTATATTGGGGATTTGTATAACTTTCATAAAGATTTTCCCCGGACTTTTCCTTTAAGTGAGCAGCATCAGATGTGGGTCTTGGTCTTGTGGGAGCTGGTGTGGCCCCTGAGGCGGCACTGTACTGCCTGTCTCTGGTAACTGGCTGGCGGTGTATGATATTGAGGAGCTGTGGTTATCCTATCACATAAGACCTCTGATCATGTGACTGTGGGGACTGAAGAGACGTAGCTGGACCTAGCGGCCCCCGTGTGACACAGTAAGTGGTGGGGCCGCAGTCCTTGCCTTGTAGTTGTCACCTCTCCGGCGTTTCTTCTCTTCCAGGTACACCTTTGCATCGGGGTCACCAGATAATATAAAGCAGTGGAAATTCCCTGACGGAAACTTCATCCAGAACCTGTCCGGTCACAACGCCATCATCAACACCTTAGCCGTCAACTCTGAGGGGGTGCTGGTCTCCGGAGGTGCCGTATATCACAGTCATCGGGCGGCGGGAGGGTATGAGGTGCGGCTCCTGTCTCATCCTCCTCCTTCTCTCTTACAGCTGATAATGGGACCATGCACCTGTGGGACTGGCGGACCGGCTACAACTTCCAGAGGATCCACGCTGCCGTTCAGCCGGGCTCCCTGGACAGCGAGTCGGGGATATTCGCCTGCACCTTTGATCAGTCAGAGGGCAGATTAATCACCGCTGAAGCCGATAAAACGGTGAAAGTCTACAGAGAAGATGAGACTGCGGTGTGTATCCGTCTTATCGGAAGGATGGGACGCCGGGGGGAGGGAGACATAGCGGGCACACGTCTTTTATGCCGGGGGGAGGGAGGGAGACGTAACGGGCACACGTCTTTTATGCCGGGGGGAGGGAGACGTAACGGGCACACGTCTTTTATGCCGGGAGAGGGAGGGAGACGTAACGGGCACACGTCTTTTATGCCGGAGGGAGGGAGACATAGCTGGCACACGTCTTTTATGCCGGGGGGAGGGAGGGAGACGTAACGGGCACACGTCTTTTATGCCGGGGGGAGGGAGGGAGACGTAACGGGCACACGTCTTTTATGCCGGGGGGAGGGAGGGAGACGTAACGGGCACACGTCTTTTATGCCGGGGGGAGGGAGGGAGACGTAACGGGCACACGTCTTTTATGCCGGGGGGAGGGAGGGAGACGTAACGGGCACACGTTTTTTATGCCGGGGGGAGGGAGGGAGACGTAACGGGCACACGTTTTTTATGCCGGGGGGAGGGAGGGAGACGTAACGGGCACACGTTTTTTATGCCGGGGGGAGGGAGGGAGACGTAACGGGCACACGTCTTTTATGCCGGGGGGAGGGAGGGAGACGTAACGGGCACACGTCTTTTATGCCGGGGGGAGGGAGGGAGACGTAACGGGCACACGTCTTTTATGCCGGGGGGAGGGAGGGAGACGTAACGGGCACACGTCTTTTATGCCGGGGGGAGGGAGGGAGACGTAACGGGCACACGTCTTTTATGCCGGGGGGAGGGAGGGAGACGTAACGGGCACACGTCTTTTATGCCGGAGGGAGGGAGACGTAACGGGCACACGTCTTTTATGCCGGAGGAGGGAGGGAGACGTAACTGGTCTTTTATGCCGGGGGGAGGGAGGGAGACGTAACGGGCACACGTCTTTTATGCCGGGGGGAGGGAGGGAGACGTAACGGGCACACGTCTTTTATGCCGGGGGGAGGGAGGGAGACGTGACGGGCACACGTTTTTTATGCCGGGGGGAGGGAGGGAGACGTAACGGGCACACGTCTTTTATGCCGGGGGGAGGGAGGGAGACGTGACGGGCACACGTTTTTTATGCCGGGGGGAGGGAGGGAGACGTGACGGGCACACGTCTTTTATGCCGGGGGGAGGGAGGGAGACGTAACGGGCACACGTCTTTTATGCTTGGTTTATTATTTTGATAGCTTTTTCTTATATAATCCCTGATAGTCTCCGAGTATTTGTGCTGCTCGTGTGTCTCACAAAACGTGCTCAGACCCAGGAGATTGTATAGATTATTCCCTGAGTATTCCGAGTGTAGTGCCAGGTTCCAGACACGCGGGTGCTGGGCATGTACCGCACTAGGGCAGGCCAATGTACGGCACGTCTCAGTGAACATGGTTTTATGGATCCTTTCCTGTGTGTAATGCACCAAGCAAGTGCTGATCTTACTGATCGCTAAGCCTCCACACAGCTTGATAAATCTTGCAGCCGGGCCACCCAATCAATCACTGGAACCTTTGTGCGGCCCTTAAAGTGATCCTTTCACCCCCGTTGCTTTATGTGCTGTTCTCCGCACCATCCACAGGCTCAGATGGGGTACATGTAATATATACCTCTATAACACCTGTCCGTGTTTCTTTCTGCCCTAAAATTGCTTCATTTTATCAGTGTACAGTGTCACCTAGGCGAAGGGTTCACGGAGGTTGGGCCGTCTCTCTCTTTTGGGAGAGGGGGGCCCAACTGCTATGAGGCTCCTGTGGTAATCCTTGGGAACCAGGTGATGAGTAGCTGGGCAAGATGGTGGTGTCACCCTGAGGCGCTTGTCACGGTGGGTAGGACTCAATAGGTCAGTTCTGTCGTGCAGCTCTGGATTACTTAAAGGGGTTTTCCAGGAAAAAATGATTTTTGGTATTAGGAAAGGGTTAACCAAGGTTAAGCCTTTTCTAATATACTTCCCTAACATTACTTGTCAGCTCTAGGAGATCCCCCAGCTGGTCATGTGATTTGCCTGCTCCTGAGCTTCTGACTTCCTGTCACATCCCGGACCGTCTGTGTCTGTGTTTCTGGTTCGGTGACGTCACTCCTGTGTCTGCATGTGTCCCCTGATAGAGCTGGAAGCTGCTGAGTCCTGTGTGTGGAGAGGGGGAGGGACTCAGGTATTGATGCTTTCTGATTGGCTCTCGGCAGCAGCACAGACATCCACAGTCTCTCCGTCCCCAGAGTGAATCACACAATGCTGCAGCAGGCTGTGTCCCTTCCAGAGCAGGAGCAGTGAGAGTCACTGTGGGAGGGGGGTGCTGTGTGTCTGTGCTGCTGCCCATCTGATAGCGCTCTGTCCCAGCACAGAAATACACACACACACACACAGGGCTCATGGGATGTCAGTGAGAACTTCCCTATAGATAGAGCTGCTGCTGGTGTCCTCCTATGTCTGTGTGGAGAGGAGAGGAGCTCTGTGGGGCAGATAACTGTTGTGGTCTATGTTCCTCCAGCTTCTCCATCTTCTGCCTGTGGAGCAATGGTAAGTGTCAGGATAACCAAGCTCACTGATCAGGGCTCAGAACCTGTCAAGAGTTTGATTTTTTTTTTTTTCCATCTTATTTCCCAGTGATGGCTTGTGCTAAGCATTATGGGGATTGTATTTCCTCTGCAAAGAAGAAACACTCAGGTCTTATACAAACGTGATGAATTTTCTAAGAAAATAAAGCTCCACTGACAATACCTATTGACTGTATACCAAACTGCCCTGGATATCTGTATACATGTATTACCTAACCAAGTCTATAAATAATAATAATAATATATTGTGGCAAATAGATTTGGTTTTATTATTATTATTTATAGACTTGGTTAGGTAATACATGTACACAGATATCCAGGGCAGTTTTAGAAGCTATAGAGTCAATAGGTATTGTCAGTGGAGCTTTATTTTCTTAGAAAATTCATCTTGTTTGTATAAGACCTGAGTGTTTCTTCTTTGCAGAGGAAATACAATCCCCAGAATGCTTAGCACAAGCAATCACTGGAAAATAAGGGCCCGTTAACACAGAGTAAGAAAGGCGGAATTGTCCGCCGCAGAATGCCGCAGGGCGCACCTCCCATAGAGCGTCGTCATGACACGCAGGCTGGCGGCATTCTGCGGAGGACAATTCCGCCTTTTTTACTCTGTGTTAATGGGCCCTAAGACGGGGGGAAAAAAATAAGATCAAACTCTGTCACAAGACCCGAACCCTCCAGCTTGTTATACACTGCAAATCCAACTCTGGCCACTGGGTGTGCTGCATATGTAACAGACAGAGCAGCTTGTAAACAAAGAATACAAGATATAAAAAGAGCTTTTTCATCTCAAGAGAAGCCGATAGAGAAGAAAAATGTATATGGGGAGGTCCTGGAAAACCTCTTTAACCCTTTGAGGACCAGGCCCAAAATGACCCAGTGGACCGCGCAAATTTTGATCTTAGAAGGGGAGGAGGGAAAAACGGAAACACTAAGAGCTCCAGCACTTTCAATTTTTTATCTACAGGCCATGTAAGTGCTTGTTTGTTACAGGAATAGTTGTACTTTGTAATGGCGTCATTCATTTTACCATAATATGTATGATGGAACCCCAAATATATTATGTATGATGGAACCCCAAATATATCATGTATGATGGAACCCCAAATATATTATGTATGATGGAACCCCAAATATATTATGTATGATGGAACCCCAAATATATTATGTATGATGGAACCCCAAATATATTATGTATGATGGAACCCCAAATATATTATGTATGATGGAACCCCAAATATATCATGTATGATGGAATCCCAAATATATTATGTATGAAGATATAAATTGGTGAAATCGCAAAAAAGAATGCAATATGGTAACGTTTGGGGGGTTCCTGTGTCTACGTAATGCACTATATGGTAACAGCGACATGACACTATTATTCTATAGGTCTGAACACAACCAGATGCAGGTTACACAGATTCTCTAATGTTATATATTTTTTTTTAAATGAAATCCTTTTTTTTGGCAATTAATTATAAATAAAATGGGCCTATTGTGACGCTTATAACGGTTTTATTTTTTCACCTACGGGGCTGTATGCGGTGTCATTTTTTCCGCCATGATCTCTAGTTTTTATTAATACCATATTTGTGAAGATCGGACGTTTTGATCACTTTTTATTAATTTTTTTTTTTATATATAATGTAACATAAAATCGGTAACCGCGCACTTTTCCCCCTCTTTTCGTGTACGCCGTTTACCGATCACAATGACGCTTGTTATATTTTAATAGATCGGACAATTACGCACGCTACGGTATATTATATGTTTATTTGTTTATTTATTTTTATATGTTTTATTTATATAATGGGAAAGGGGGGTGATTTAGACTTTTATTGGGGGAGGGGCTTTGGGGTAGTGTAATAGTGTTTTTAACTCTTTTTTTTTTTTACACATTTGAAGTCCCTTTGGGGGACTTGTACATACATTAGTTTGATTTATACACTGATGAATGCTATGCCATAGGCCTAGCATTGATCAGTGTTATCGGCGATCTGCTCATTGAGCCTGCCTGTGCAGGCTTAGAGTAGCAGATCGCCGATCGGACCGCACGGAGGCAGGTGAGAGACCTCCGGCGGCCCATTTTACCCCTGTCACTTACACTTAAACATCGCGGCGTTTAAGGAGTTAATGACACGCGGCAGCGCGATCGCTGCTGCGTGTCATTACCGGTGAGGTCCCGGCTGCTGATTGCAGCCGGCCCCCATCTGCTATGAAGCGTGCTCCGCTCCGGAGCGCGCTTCATAGCGGGAGAAACACCCAGGGCGTACAGTTACGCCCTAGGTCGTCTGGGGACAGACTTCCATGGCGTAACTATACGCCCTGGGTCGTCTAGGGGTTAAGCTTTGCTTAGATGACTTGAACTTAGTTGGAGTAGGTGAGCTGAGGGTTACTTCAGGGTTATAGGGGAACCTACCTAGACCCTCAATCTGTTGGGGCTTTAGAGGAAGAGTACCTACCCCCACGGGTGTGAACTTCTGCCTAATGCTCTCTGTAGGCACAGAGTGACAGAATCAGGAACATTGGACCCACCCTGTGGGTAGAGCTAGGTATCGGGGGTCCCTAAAGGCGCCTTTTCACAGACAGCTTCAAACATCTGTCAGATAAATCAAACGCCAGGAATGGATTTGAAAAAAGGAGAAATCTCAGTTTTTCCATTATGCCCTGTTCTGTATAGTGTGTGTGCGCTGTCGCTATGTGTATGGTGTGTGTGTGTGGGCTGTCGCTGTGTGTATGGTGTGTGTGTGTGTGTGTGTGTGTGTGTGTGGGGGGGGGGGGGGGGGGGGGGCTGTCGCTGTGTGTATGGTGTGCGTGTGTGGGGGGCTGTCGCTGTGTGTATGGTGTGTGTGTGGGCTTTCGCTGTGTGTATGGTGTGTGTGTGTGTGGGGGGGGGGCTGTCGCTGTGTGTATGGTGTGTGTGTGGGGGGGGGGGCTGTCGCTGTGTGTATGGTGTGTGTGTGGGGGGGGCTGTCACTGTGTGTGTGGGGGCTGTTGTGTGTATGGTGTGTGTGTGTGGGGGGGGGAAGGGCTGTCGCTGTGTGTATGGTGTGTGTGTGTGGGGGGGGCTGTCGCTGTGTGTATGGTGTGTGTGGGGGGGGGGGGGGGCTGTCGCTGTGTGTATGGTGTGTGTGTGTGTGGGGGGGGGGGGCTGTTGCTGTGTGTATGGTGTGTGTGTGTGGGGGGGGGGGGCTGTTGCTGTGTGTATGGTGTGTGGGGGGGGGGCTGTTGTGTGTATGGTGTGTGTGTGTGGGGGGGGAAGGGCTGTCGCTGTGTGTATGGTGTGTGTGTGGGGGGGGGGGCTGTCGCTGTGTGTATGGTGTGTGTGTGGGGGGGGGGCTGTCGCTGTGTGTATGGTGTGTGTGTGTGTGTGGGGGGGGGGCTGTCGCTGTGTGTATGGTGTGTGTGTGTGTGGGGGGGGGGGCTGTCGCTGTGTGTATGGTGTGTGGGGGGGGGGGCTGTCGCTGTGTGTATGGTGTGTGTGTGGGGGGGGCTGTCGCTGTGTGTATGGTGTGTGTGGGGGGGGGCTGTCGCTGTGTGTGTGTGTGGGGGCTGTCGCTGTGTGTGTGTGTGTGTGGGGGCTGTCGCTGTGTGTATGGTGTGTGGGGGGGGGCTGTCGCTGTGTGTGTGTGTGGGGGGGGGGGGCTGTCGCTGTGTGTGTGTGGGTGGGGGGGTGGGGGGGTGGGTGGGGGGGGGGGGGGCGCTGTCGCTGTGTGTGTGCTGCTGTCGCTGTGTGTGTGCTGCTGGTCCATGAGGAGGGAGCAATAAGCCGAGCAGCTCCGCACCACAAGGAACAACGATGGTAACTGCACTTTGTCCAGGGAAGTCGCATCGGCAGAAAAGGGTTCAGTTTTAGTGTCCGTATCAGCATTGGGCCTCCCCTGATGGGCAGATGGTTGCCTTCTCTGATAAGTTCCGTTTCCTGCTTCATTGACTAGATGGATACTGGTGTGTATACAGGTTTACATCTGTAGGAGACGACCTGTGCTGCTACTGGGAGCTGCACTCCACAATATCTACACACCAATGGCCGTCTGGTCAATGAAGCAAAAAACGGAAACCATCAGAGAAGGAAACAGCCTGCCAATCAGTGGGGACCCAATTCCTGTACGGACGCTAAAACTGAAGCCTTTTCTGCGACTGTGTCAGGTGTTTCCCCGGTATGGGACCCCGCAGCCGTTCCTGGGAAGACAGGAGCTGCCGCTGTTAGTCTGGGGAATGTGGAAGGAACTCTCCACCGATTTGGGTTGGAATCCATGCTTGCTGGCCACATACACCGATACATGCCGATCGTGTTCCCTGGGGTGGATGGGATCTTCCAGCAGATGTCTGATATTGGTTGGAAGCGCTTGTACAAGTCTTCAGGGACTAACCGGTCCCCTAATTCTTCAGACGTTAACCTAGTTGAGTATCTGTCGGACCTCTGTGGTTGTTGTGTTAGCTCTATGGACCATCGTCATGCACAGGCCAGTGTCTGTGGGATGCAGTCAGCATGTGACACCTACCCGGACCTCCCAGGAGTCAGTCCATGTAGCTGCTGCCTGTGCTGCACATAGCGGTTACTCTGGACGGAGCGCCACGTGACTGTGTAGGTTTCTTCCCTGACCGCCTGACAGGGATAAGACGTAGCGGCAGCATTGGACTGTGTATTGTTGTCTGTAACCATAGAAACCTATAAATGTGCACGGGGACTGGATGGGACAATAGGATGAGATGTCGCCCAGGCCGCTTACACTACAGGGTTTTTTTTATTTTTTTCTGTATCTGTTTTTTTTTGCCATAAACAAGTTGTAGCTCTAAGGGGTTAATAGACCGATCCCGGATCCTTAGACTTGGCTCCGGCCGCACATTACGAGCTGCTTTAACCTTATGCTGTTTATCTGCTTGTTTTACTCTCTTTCAGTCTGAAGAAACTCATCCAATCAACTGGAAACCCGAAATCATCAAAAGAAAAAGATTTTAATAAGCCGCATCTGTCGTTCCGTCTGTTTCTCACCGTGTGACCCAGCATGGATTCTCTTTCAGCCGTTCGGCCTTTGTCTTTCATCATTGTATCAGAGTCCATCCTGTTATGGCTATCCCTCCATCGCTGGAAGCCGTCACACGTCAGAGAGAAGGAAACCATTACAGGCTGGCGCTTCCCAATGCCGGGAGTAAGACTTGTGGACTGTATCTATGTATGTGGATAGACGGCGGTAAGTGCCGAGAATGTCGCCCTCATACAGTATCCATACGGCGCTCTCTCTGCCGCCAGCAATAGTTCTTTTCAGAAAATGTTTTTATATTTCTTTTGTCCCAATAAAACCTTTGTCTAAGCGACAGCCGCATGATGGTCTGTGCGGAAGACGAGACGCTGTCAGCTTCTGAAGTCATCCGGGCCGGATAAATTATCACCTTGTCTGTTTGGGTAAGATGTAAGGCGTTCGCTATGATCACGGCTGCGAGGAACGGCCAACAAGTCAAAACACAGGAAACAATCAATGTTTTCCATTTTTTTGGCCCAAGCTGCGGATGATGTAACTGAATGCGGTGAAAGCTTTATAACATTATCTAAACAAAGCAGCTGCTTCCTTCCGGATAATTCCGCACCGTAGTCCAGGAACGATATCACAGCTTGTGTATTCAGCTAGATTACGTCTGAGCTCCGGACCATGCACATCAATGGGGACGTCGCTTCATCAGCCAAATGCATGGCAGAGGAAGCGAGGGAAAGGCACAACTGTGTAGAACTGCAGCCTGGTCTTCATTACAGCAGTATCGCCTCCTATCACTCCGCATTCTATTGGTTTCTTTCCATCAGTCATTGATTCATTCTGTTCTGTCGTTTTTGTGTTTCCATAAAAGAATTAACCGTAGAACAATGCTATAAATAACAGCCAGAAAGCCAACTTCTGCGCCTGTCATTGACCGCTTTGTGGGCTGACATGGATGTCGGGGTTAGAGGTATAAGATGAAATGTTTCATATGTCTCTCAGATCTGTCAGGATTAGAGATGAGCGACCCTGGAGCAGCTGGACTCGATCCGAACCGAACGTTTGGTATTTGATTAGCTGGGGCTGCTGACCTTGGATAAAGCTCTAAGGTTGTCTGGAATACATGGATACAGCCAATGACTATATCCAATAACTACAGCCAATGACTATATCCAATAACTGCAGCCAATGACTATATCCAATAACTACAGCCAATGACTATATCCAATAACTACAGCCAATAACTACAGCCAATAACTACAGCCAATAACTATATCCAATAACTACAGCCAATGACTATATCCAATAACTACAGCCAATGACTATATCCAATAACTACAGCCAATGACTATATCCAATAACTACAGCCAATGACTATATCCAATAACTGCAGCCAATGACTATATCCAATAACTGCAGCCAATGACTATATCCAATAACTGCAGCCAATGACTATATCCAATAACTGCAGCCTATGACTATATCCAATAACTGCAGCCAATGACTATATCCAATAACTACAGCCAATGACTATATCCAATAACTACAGCCAATGACTATATCCAATAACTGCAGCCAATGACTATATCCAATAACTGCAGCCTATGACTATATCCAATAACTGCAGCCAATGACTATATCCATGATTTCCACATAGCCTTAGGGCTTTATCCAACTCCAGCAGCCACCGCTAATCACATGCCGAACGATCGAGTTCGGATCGAGTCCAGCTGCTCCAGGGTCGCTCATCTCTAGTCAGGATCTCAATGCTGCCACCCCACCAACTACTAGAGCGGACCAGGAGACGTGCGGCCTGTCAGTCCCGGCTCGCTGCTAAATCCCACTTGTCTGTATCCTACAACAGATCAGATGGAGAAGCCAAGAAGGGAAGGACGTGGCCACTGGCTTCTCTCGGCTGTGTCTAGCGATCGGTGGGACCCTGACCAATCAAAGCATTGGACATGCCTGCGTATTATTATAGTACATTTTATTAGGCAACTTTTTTAAAGGAATCCCACCTAGGTATAAAAATCAGACATAACCTTCTTCCTATTGGTAGGTGAAAAAGCTGCCCGGTTTTAGGGTCCTATCAGACGGGCCAATGGGGGCCCGATAATAAATGTAAATGAGCGCCGATCTGCTAGACACCGTTACCGATGTCCTTGCAGTCCTTGTTTAAACGTTATACATTACCTATGCAGGCTGCAGGGCTCCTCTTCCTCTGTGCTTCTCCCCGGGTCCCGCACACTCCAGCTTCAGAGCGGCCTGTCTCAGCTGACAGGCTGCTCAGCCAATCACTGGCCGCGGCGGTCCCAGGCCGCTCTGAAGCTGGAGCGCGCGGACCTGGGGAGAAGCACAGAGCAAGAGGAGCCCTGCAGCCTGGATAGGTAATGTATATCGTTAGTCGCTGGCCGCGCACCGCTATTACACATAGCAGTGCACGGTAGGCGCCCGACGATAACACTGGTCAACGGCCAAAAAGGTTCCCACATGAAAACAGTTGATCTTAACTAATTTTGGGGGCTGAAATCGAAAATGATGTTCAAATTTTGAAATTGGCTGTAATTTTCAAGATATAGACGCACTTTCTATATTTCTCACAGCCTGTGATACAATACTGGGAAAAGTTTGCATCATCAACTGGTATATTCCATCATCTTAGAATGATCAATATGGAAAAAAGGTATCGGGGTAAGGCTAGGTTCACACTGCGTTTTTGAAATCCGTTTTAAAAACGGATGAAAAAAAACATCATCACAGATCCTTTTTTTTTTAACGGACACAAAAACGTAGCTGACACTACTTTTGTGTCCGTCAAAAAAAAATGATCTGTTTTTTTTTTTTTACAATGGAAGTCAATGGAAAAATGGATTAAAACAGATGCACACAAATGCTTCCGTTTTTTTCATCCGTTTTTTGCAAAAAAACGGATGAAAAAAACAGATTTCAAAAACGCAGTGTGAACCTAGCCTCAATGGAAGCCATCAATGCTTGCAGATTACTGTTGGACAGTTATCAGAGACAATCCCATGTATGAATACAAAAGACAGGTGTAAATGCGCTGAGAAGCCACTGAATAAGGAGCGACATCCCAGAGTTCTATAAACAGAATAATTTGTAAAAATTCTTGGATCTGCCTGTAAATTGGAATTGATTTCAGATAGAACTAAAGGCCCATATTCCACCAGCAGATCTGACGACAGATTATCTGCCAAAGATTTGAAGCCAAAGCCAGGAACAGACTATAATCAGAGATCAGGTCATACAGGAAAGACTGAGATTTCTCCTCTTTTCAAATCCACTCCTGGGTTTGGCAGATAATCTGTGGTCCGATCTGTTGGTGGAATAGGGCCTTGAGTTTCCTAGGAATATATTTCAGGAGTTTATGAGCAGTAACCGCGCTTCCTTATGATGCAGAAGTAATAAATCTGTCGGCTATTATACTGGATTCTATACAATTCACAGAACAGTAACATGAGAAATCTCCGATATCATAGAAACTAGAGACAATTCACATTTTTCCTTGTGATATTTGGGTTCAGCACAGAAAAATCATTAAGAAAGGGATCATTTTATTTCTGAACCAAACAACTTTTGAAAATTTGTTGGCCAGTGTTATAGGTCAGAACCTATATCAACGATCAGCCGAGGACAAGGATCATCAGCTGATCGTCGTCTTTATTACACAGAACCATAATCGGGCTGAAGATTATCGTTCTGTGGAATGGTATCCTTAGGCCGGGTTCACACACAGCATTTTGATCAGAGATGAATTTACAGTCAGTATAAAGGACGCAGATCACTACATTAGATCGGTGATCGGCTTATCGGCTGCTGCTGCCCTTGAACTTCGGGTGCCTGAAAAAGCTGGATCCAGTCCTCAGAAATTGGAAGACGTTACCCAAGACTGGTTCCAGCTTTTCCAGGCACCTGGAGCGGAGCGGCACAGAATTTAAGGGCAGCAGCTGATCACGAGCTGACACATAGCCATCTGCTTCCTTTATACTGTAAATATGTTCAGCTCTAGTTTTGATGTACATTTGGACCTCGTCCTGGTCCTCGTGTTTACCAGAAGCAGAATGGACAATGAGGGTAGATAGACAATTAAAAAAAAAAGGTAGAAAATGCCCAAAAAACACACTGATACATTTACAGAAAATTAAAGTTGCTTTAAATGAAATTTGTCTCCAGAAACAATGGATTTTCTGTTCCACTTTTCTCTGATTCTCTCCATGCTATATAGCAGTGATTCTCAATTCCAGTCCTCAGGCCTCACCAACAGGTCATGTTTTAAGGATATCCCATACAAAGGACACCTGTGCTAATAGCTGATGCACTGAGTATAATGATATCACCTGTGCTTATACCTGATGCACTGAGTATAATGATATCACCTGTGCTAATACCTGATGCACTGACTATAATGATATCACCTGTGATAATACCTGATGCACTGACTATAATGATATCACCTGTGCTAATAGCTGATGCACTGAGTATAATGATATCACCTGTGCTAATAGCTGATGCACTGAGTATAATTATATCACCTGTGCTAATACCTGATGCACTGACTATAATGATATCACCTGTGCTAATACCTGATGCACTGACTATAATGATATCACCTGTGCTAATACCTGATGCACTGACTATAATTATATCACCTGTGCTAATACCTGATGGACTGAGTATAATGATATCACCTGTGCTAATAGCTGATGCACTGACTATAATGATATCACCTGTGCTAATACCTGATGCACTGAGTATAATGATATCACCTGTGCTAATACCTGATGCACTGGGTATAATGATATCACCTGTGCTAATACCTGATGGACTGAGTATAATGATATCACCTGTGCTAATACCTGATGGACTGAGTATAATGATATCACCTGTGCTAATACCTGATGCACTGAGTATAATTATATCACCTGTGCTAATACCTGATGCACTGGGTATAATTATATTGATAAGGTGAATTTTACCTTTTCATCCACCTTATTCCTAAGTGACTATCCCTGTCCAAATTGAATAAAGCTGAGTGCTAGCGACGAGGAGAAAACACCAGACACAGATAGTCGGTATTGCCTTCTCTCTCAGCGGAGATAGAAGTATACTCCCCCTCTTTATTTAGTTTCACATTGATTATATCCTCCTTCATTATAGGTGGAGTTTCAAGTCACAAAGAGTATACATGTAATACTGTGATTGGTTATTCCATAAGTGGTTAGCTATATCCTGTCCGGCGCAGTGAGCTGGTTAGTGGTTATTTATTGGACATCATCTTCTTCTTTTGTGAGTTCAGGGTGGTGTCGTCTTGGGGGGGGCTGCCAACATTCCAACATGTCTCGTAGACCAGTCTTGTCCAGCTAGAAGTGGTTCCAAAGCTGAAGGTATTTCAAGGAATACAATGTTTTTTTCCCAAAAGTATTAACCCTTCATGGTCACCTTCACAATATCACCTGTGCTAATACCTGATGCACTGAGTATAATGATATCACTTGTGAATTACTAAGGGAATCCTCAAACATGACCTGTTGGTGAGGACTGGAAGCAGGCGACATCTGCCCAGATCATACAACATTCACCATTTATCACGGCTCACTTCTACTAGTTGCACCGTGGTCTCAGAGCATGCCCACAACACTCCTTTATTGCCGTCATAGGGGGGACGTATCAAAGCTTTCACTAGTGTAAAAACAATGCGATCCTGTGGTGAGATTGCCGCATTCATGTGTCTTCCAGCAGCTTAGAGGGTTTGTAGTGGAGATTATTACTATTATGGATGAGAAACCTTTTAGATCATAGAATTCTCTCCATGTCAATTAACAAGAACAAGAGATTCTATTTGCACGTCCGCAGGGAGCAGAGGGCATGAAAACGTAACGTCTGACCGCGCGTCCTCATCTGGTCACATGGCGACGTGATACTGAAGATCTGACAAAACTATAGAGGAACTAAACAGAATTTATTGTCTGATATATTAAAGGCCAATCTAACCTGCTGATATCTCCCTATAGCGTTGGGGACGCTGAGGCGGAGGGTATGTGTGTTACCTTCCTCCTCGGCACTGTTAGTCGGGGTAAACCCCACGCCGAGCACCCGTAGGAGTATCATCCGCCTCCTCCATTGATTATCATTATGAGGGGAGGGCCGGATGACATGGTAGTGCTCCAGAGCAGAGTTTACCCCGACTAAAAGGGCGGTAGCTGTGCCAAAGAGGAAAGTAACGCACATAGCTTCCTCCTCAGCATCCTCAGAGGTCTACCGCGCTCTGTGCAGCTCTACCTCTTCTCCGGTCTTTTCAGTGACAGGCTGCTTCCAGTGATCGGCCGCACCACGGATGACCTCTGAGGACGCCATGGAACGCAGTAAGGTGAGTTAAGGGGAGGGGTCAGTTACATTGCAGGAGCTTTGTTTCCAAAATGCCGGGGGTAGAAACAATAACATCCACTTACTGCATACAGCCCTTCAGGTCTCCCGCCGTCCAGCCGATTCCTGTTCTGTAGCTGGACATGACAGGACCACTCCGCGACAGAATGGCAGAGACGGCCTGTCACGTCCCTTCTCAGACCAGAAAGTGTGGGACACCGGGGGACCAGAGTGGCAGAAGCCGATAGGTAACTGGATGTCACTTGTTTTCACCCACCCCTTCACTGGGCGTTTAGAAAAAATGGGTCCAGCCCAGAGTTCTCCTTTAAAGGGGTACTCCGGCGGGGGGGCATTTTTTTTCCTGGGATCGGGGATGAGGTGGCTGAGGGAAACGACGTCCACTCACCTCCCCGGTTCCAGCGGTGGGTCCTACACCCGGCCGCTTCCTGGTGTCTGATGTGGGTCCGAGACGTGACGTCTCAGGTCCGCTCAGCCAGTCAGTGACGGAGGTGGGATCCGTTTCAAGTCCGCTCAGATCCCGCCTCTGTCACTGACTGGCTGAGCGGACCTGAGACACCAGGAAGCGACCGGAGCTCCGCGATGCGGGACCCGCCGCTGGAACCAGGGAGGTGAGTGGACGTCGTTTCCCTCAGCCACCTTATCCCCGGTCCCAGGAACAAAAATGCCCCCCCCCCCCCCCGTTGGAGTACCCCTTTAAATAAGCACCATGGAGACAATAGACTAGATGTTGACTTCGACTGGAGACCTTGATGATACAGATTGTATGGGTTGCTGCCGTCAATCACTGGCCCCAGCGGTCCTGTGAACCAATCAGAAGTGCACCTGATTTTTGTCGAGTTTATCTGAACCACATCCTCGACTTTTCCACAGCACCATTTTTTACTTATTCAAGCTTTTTATTTTTTCCCTTCTCCCCTATGACCGCACCTATGGAGAGCATCCTCCGCCAGATTACCCATCATCCCCAGTTCTGTTTCTTGCCTGGGGGGCAGGAGATGGCCGGTGCAGAGAAGCAGCACTAAGAAGATCAGGAGTGATGTTGAGCTTTGGCTCCGGTGGTGTATGGATGTTACCTGCTGTTCTGGTCAGCCCAGCCAGCGTAAGGCTTCTCCGTGGACGTCGCCCGTCAGTCTGGTGTCCCGGTTTCCCCCCTCTCGCTGCTTGAGCTTGTTCCACCTCTGCTCCCATCTTGGTGGACGTTGCAGTCTGGTTGCGGCCTCCTGCTGGCCCCTGGGTCCTGCCCAGCCATGCACTCACTGTGGGATCCGGGCCTAGCCTGCGCTTTCTGTCTGCAGCCTGTGTCGGGGGCTTTGTACTCGGCTCTGCCTGCTCCAGGATGGATGATGGGGACACCGCCCAGCACCATGAAGCCCGGGGACTGTTTCTGAGGGTCTTGGATGGATGAGAGGGGTTGTATCCCAACATTTCTTTTTCTCTTTGGCTGATTGTAGTTTACTGTTGCAGGATTCCTCCAACCTAACCCAAATCCTTGTGTAATTCTTGTCTGACCAAGTTATGGAAGAGGAATCTAGCTCCTTTATATTAGAGGCATTATGGGGGACGTGAAAGTTGTGCCGCCTGCATCTAATCACTCTGATCTACCTACCAGGTCACCTGATCCGGGGTCTGAGGGTCGGAGATAGAAGAAACCTCACATTCTTCTTCCTCTGAGTCTTCCTTTAAAGAATTATCGGGTAGACCTTTATGAGCCTAAATAAACGCAGTCACGAATCAGGTGTAATTCATATGAAGTGTCCAGCAGGGGGCGCACTATATTTAGAAATTACTTTGTAAGAATAACTAGGGATCACAAGTGACAGCAGCCCCGTCCACGGCACATAGGACAGGTCTGCTGGCACTTGTGTGGCTGCCCCCCACCCACCCACGCCAGCAGGCCCCAGACCAGTGAACCCCCCCAAAGACTCCAAAGCTAACTGAAGGGGCGGCAGCCACACCACAAGTGCCAGCAGCCCCATGCTATGTGCTGTGGACGGGGCTGCTGGCACTTGATCCCTAGTTATTCTTACAATGTAATTTCTCCATATACTGCAATCCCTGCTGGACACTTCAAATGAATTACACCTGATTTGTGATGTCACGTTTTCTTAGAGAAATTGAAGCCTGTCTGATCTACTAAATTCAGGGAAATAGCATTTATGTGCATTTCCCATAACTAGTGGATATTAGGAATTTGTCTAACTTTCCTTATGTAATAACACATTGAAAAACAAATTTTGCCCGGGGTTGTCCTTTAAGGTTTTACTGGGGCAGCTAGAATCCCACATTAGAGGGGGTCGTCATAGTGATGATTAGTTAGCCTCCTTTCCTACAATAAATAATGCGGCTGACTTTCTTTCTGATGCCTCAGTAGATGCCTTGAGACTTGCAGCCACAACCACGGCCCAAACTAACTCGGCCCATTTTGTTATTCAACAATGTAAAGAAACGTTGTCATTTGTAACTTGTCACATTTTGTATAAACGGCGGGGGGGGGGGGGGGGATGGGGGGTTCTATCATTTTATATCTACATGTCTACAGAGAAGGTTTGACGCTTCTCACCTTAGTAAGCTCCCTAGTATAATCTAGACAAATAAAATAGGGTGAAGGTATATATGGAACTCTAACCTTAGTGAGTTGGGCAAGTATAAGGCACAATTCTCACCAAAAGCACATAAAAGAACCGCAGCCACTCCCGTTTACTTCTCTCTGGGATTTGCACAATAGACAAACTCCTCCACTCCGACAACAGGATGCCGGGCGCAGGTCCAGGTAGCCAGGAATAGATAGCCAACATTAAAATCATTTATTCAAACATAGGGTACAAGACACAACGTGTTTCGGGACCGGTCCGGTCTCTTCCTCAGGTGTCATTGAGAAAGAGACCAGACTGGTCTCAGAACGCGTTATGTATTGAACCATATGTTTTAATAAATTATTTTAATGTTCGCTATCTATTCCTGGCTACCTGGACCTGCGCCCGGCATCCTGTTGTTGGAGTGGAGGAGTTTGTCTGATTATTACTCGGGGAGATGAGAATAGCTTTGCCTGTAAGGAACCAATAATACTTCTTTATAGATAAAAGCATGAGATGGAGTGGACTTGTGAGATAGAGTGGACTTGGGAGATGGCGTGGACTTGGGAGATGGCGTGGACTTGTGAGATGGCGTGGACTTGGGAGATGATGTGGACTTGGGAGATGGAGTGGACTTGTGAGATGGAGTGCACTTGGGAGATGATGTGGACTTGTGAGATGGAGTGCACTTGGGAGATGGCGTGGACTTGTAAGATGGCGTGGACTTGTGAGATGGCGTGGACTTGTGAGATGGCGTGGACTTGGGAGATGATGTGGACTTGTGAGATGGAATGTACTTGTGAGATGGAGTGGACTTGGGAGATGATATGGACTTGTGAGATGGAGTGGACTTGTGAGATGGCGTGGACTTGGGAGATGATGTGGACTTGGGAGATGGAGTGGACTTGTGAGATGGCGTGGACTTGGGAGATGATGTGGACTTGGGAGATGGCGTGGACTTGGGAGATGGCGTGGACTTGGGAGATGATGTGGATTTGTGAGATGGAGTGCACTTGGGAGATGGCGTGGACTTGTAAGATGGCGTGGACTTGTGAGATGGCGTGGACTTGTGAGATGGCGTGGACTTGTGAGATGGCGTGGACTTGTAAGATGGCGTGGACTTGGGAGATGATATGGACTTGTGAGATGGCGTGGACTTGGGAGATGATTTGGACTTGTATGTATATATTCAGGACAGAAGAACCTTTTAGACTTATCTGGTATATGGGGAAAAAGAAGAATCTGAACATCGAGAAGCTCTGAAATGATGGATTGGGCTCCAGGGGATCAGGAGATTCCACTACATAAAGATCAGTGCTTATTGCTGTGGTTTATTGGAATTTGTTTATTTAGCGATTTCGTCTCCTGTATCCTTGCAGGACATGATATGTTTGTGAATGTAACCTGAACTAGATTGTGTGAACAGGAGGCTTGGTGCTCTGTAAATAAAATTTCCTTCTCTTTTATTGCGGATGTGCCTGGATTTTCATTTGTCTTGCCATATCCTGAATATTCTTGCCATCTCTCAATGATCTTTCCATACAAAACACATTTGTACGAGATCCTTTTCTCCCTGCTGCATCGCATTGAACATACAAGCTGAGTACGAACAGATGATGAAGAAGAAGAACCTGGGAGTAATTTACCAACATGATACTTACATTTTATTGTTTATAAAAGACACAGACCGTCTCCAACACTGGAGACTACAGACGATTGGCTCCAACACTGGAGACTACAGACGATTGGCTCCAACACTGGAGACTACTGACGTTGGGCTCCAACACTGACGATTGGCTCCAACACTGAAGACTACTGACGATTGGCTCCAACACTGGAGATGACTGACGATTGGCTCCAACACTGGAGACTACTGACGTTTGGCTCCAACACTGGAGACTACTGACATTTGGCTCCAACACTGGAGACTACAGACGATTGGCTCCAACACTGGAGACTACTGACGATTGGCTCCAACACTGAAGACTACTGACGATTGGCTCCAACACTGGAGACTACTGACGATTGGCTCCAACACTGGAGACTACTGACGATTGGCTCCAACACTGAAGACTACTGACGTTTTGCTCCAACACTGGAGACTACTTACGATTCGCTCCAACACTGGAGACTACTGACGTTTGGCCCCAACAATGGAGACTACTTACGATTCGCTCCAACACTGAAGACTACTGACGATTGGCTCCAACACTGGAGACTACTGACGATTGGCTCCAACACTGGAGACTACTGACGTTTGGCTCCAACACTGGAGACTACTGATGTTTGGCTCCAACACTGGAGACTACTGACGATTGGCTCCAACACTGGAGACTACTGACGTTTGGCTCCAACACTGGAGACTACTGATGTTTGGCTCCAACACTGAAGACTACTGACGATTCGCTCCAACACTGGAGACTACTGATGTTTGGCTCCAACACTGGAGACTACTGACGATTGGCTCCAACACTGGAGATGACTGACGTTTGGCTCTAACACTGGAGACTACTTACGATTCGCTCCAACACTGGAGATGACTGACATTCGGTGTGAGGAGTGGGAGACTACTATTCTCCAAACGGGTGCACGATGAGTACATAGGATATATTACATTGTTCTCTTCCATATACAGAAATTATGCATTTAAAGCGCATGTTTTTTTCATACAATTTCATACAACTACTGCGAGCCTGACAAGAGCTTAATAGATAACTCTACTCCCACCTAAAATTCCGCTCACATCTTCCGTCTGGCTTGGTGTATACTACAAGGACAGTTAACACAAATTTTGGCAGTCTAGTGCTGTTTGTCGGAGTTAGTGTCCCTGTAAATCCACACTTAACCCTTTCAGTGATCGCTGTTGTTTCTAACAATTTCTCTCGATTTGACCTGGGGGAATTGTAACATATTTGTAAATCACTTTATTTACCAAACAAATGACTCCTTACCCCGGAAATAAAGCTCTAAAGTCTTCGCCACTAGGAGTCTCCCCTTTTTGCAATTTGCTGTCCCCAATCCATTCTTAGTAACAGCTAGATTAGGACAGAACACAGGAAGGGGGGCAGGAGGATGGGAGAAATCCTGGACTGTGTTCCTCTAAGTTGTCTGCCTAAAGTGTGCCTGTCATGATGCCGTGCTGCTTCCTCATTGATTAGTTCCCCTCTTCAGAGCCTGTCATGATGCCGTGCTGCTTCCTCATTGATGAGTTCCCCTCTTCAGTGGCTGTCATGATGCCGTGCTGCTTCCTCATTGATGAGTTCCCCTCTTCACTGGCTGTCATGATGCCGTGCTGCTTCCTCATTGATGAGTTCCCCTCTTCACTGGCTGTCATGATGCCGTGCTGCTTCCTCATTGATGAGTTCCCCTCTCCAGTGGCTGTCATGATGCCGTGCTGCTTCCTCATTGATGAGTTCCCCTCTTCAGTGGCTGTCATGATGCCGTGCTGCTTCCTCATTGATGAGTTCCCCTCTTCAGTGGCGGTCATGATGCCGTGCTGCTTCCTCATTGATGAGTTCCCCTCTTCAGTGGCTGTCATGATGCCGTGCTGCTTCCTCATTGATGAGTTCCCCTCTTCAGTGGCTGTCATGATGCCGTGCTGCTTCCTCATTGATGAGTTCCCCTCTTCAGTGGCTGTCATGATGCCGTGCTGCTTCCTCATTGATGAGTTCCCCTCTTCAGAGCCTGTCATGATGCCGTGCTGCTTCCTCATTGATGAGTTCCCCTCTTCAGTGGCTGTCATGATGCCGTGCTGCTTCCTCATTGATGAGTTCCCCTCTTCAGTGGCTGTCATGATGCCGTGCTGCTTCCTCATTGATGAGTTCCCCTCTTCAGTGGCGGTCATGATGCCGTGCTGCTTCCTCATGGTGTTGACCACCACTGGTTTCCATGTTTCTTAGACTACGCTTTGCCAGTCTGAGTCATTGGGCATTAAGGTGCCTTCTTCTGGGCATTTGGGCTTCTCTACCAGAGGACAGCAGAGACTAGAGGGAGAGATGGCGGTCAGTGATGGATGGTTTAGTATATTAGGCATGTAGCTTGTATCCCTGTGCATATGCCAAATGACCCCGGGGCGTCAGCAAAACTAAAGCCAGGTCTCTATGGCTTCTACATCCACTCATTGAAGCTGGTTATGCTCTCCATTCCCCTCATGTCTGCCGAGTCATCAACTCTACCCTCTTCCTGGTGCCATGAATGCAATTCCCTCTTATCATGTCCTTGCTAAATTACTTGTGGGAGCACTCCGCGGCTTGTCCTACTTTTATTCTATTGTTTTCAAATCTTATGAATAAAAAAAAATGTATACACAAATATACACTACTGCCATGTACACATACATACACTCCTCACATGTACACATACATACACTACTCACATATACACATACATACACTACTCACATATACACATACATACACTCCTCACATATACACATACACTACTCACATATACACATACATACACTCCTCACATATACACATACTGTACATACACTACTCACATATACACATACATACACTACTCACATATACACATATACATACACTACTCACATACACACATACATACACTACTCACATATACACATACATACACTACTCACATATACACATACATACACTCCTCACATATACACATACACTACTCACATATACACATACATACACTCCTCACATATACACATACTGTACATACACTACTCACATATACACATACATACACTACTCACATATACACATATACATACACTACTCACATACACACATACATACACTACTCACATATACACATACATACACTACTCACATATACACATACACTACTCACATATACACATACATATACACACACATACACACATACATACACTACTTACATATACACATACATACACTACTCACATACACACATACATACACTACTCACATATACACATACACTACTCACATACACACATACATACACTACTCACATATACACAAACATACACTACTCACATATACACATATACATACACTACTCACATATACACATATACATACACTACTCACATATACACATACATACACTACTCACATATACACATACATACACTACTCACATATACACATACATACACTACTCACATATACATACACATACATACACTACTCACATATACACTACTCACATATACACATACATACACTCCTCACATATACACATACTGTACATACACTACTCACATATACACATACATACACTACTCACATATACACATACACAACTCCCATATACACATACATACACTACTCACATATACACATACATACACTCCTCACATATACACATACACTACTCACATATACACATACATACACTACTCACATATACACATACACTACTCACATATACACATACTGTACATACACTACTCACATATACACATACATATACTACTGCCATATACACATACATACATACACATACATACACTACTTACATATACACATACATACACTACTCACATATACACATACATACACTCCTCACATATACACATACACTACTCACATATACACATACATACACTACTCACATATACACATACACTACTCACATATACACATACTGTACATACACTACTCACATATACACATACATATACTACTGCCATATACACATACATACATACACATACATACACTACTCAAATATACACATACATACACTACTCACATATACACACGCATACACTACTCAAATATACACATACATACACTACTCACATATACACACATACATACACTACTCACATATACACACACATACACTACTCACATATACACAAGTCCTATTTTGGTCTAAACTTTGCAGCAGGATTTGTAATGCAAAACCAGGAGAAATGGGTTCAGAATGCAGCAATCTTTCTGTTCCAGCTGTTTGTGTATTCTGCCATCCTGGCTTCCAGACGCCGCCCCAATCTCCTTGTCCTGGTGTACGGGGATATTACAGCCAGAGCTTCGGGTCCTTCCGGCCTTGCGTTCCTTATATAAGACTCTTCTGTTGTCACATTCAGCAGCAGGTAAGTGGCCAAAGTTCATTGTTCTCGTTAAGATGTGACTAATATATTTCCCTCCATGTGTTTCCACGCCTCCCGCCGAGGGCCGCCATGATTTCCTTTCAGTCCGCCATGCTGGTGATGAGGCTTCCTTTGTGCAATGACAGAACGGTAATAAATCACCTCACACCCCGGCGGCTGAATTACGAGTTCACATAAAGTCGGTTACGTAATTGATTCTTTTGTATAGAACGTTTGGAGATAAACCTTTGGGCAGAATTATCTCTCACATCCGATCTCTCTGGACTGTAACGTTCCGGCCTTGTGTGTCTCGTGCAGCCGCTACTTCTTTCCTTACAGAATTATCATCCACTTACAGTCAGGGCTCCGCAGTAACATCTTCAATGGTTCTGGAAAATAACGTCCCTCGCGGCCGTGAATCCACCGCATGGAATCCCACTATGTTGCCGCCTTGTGTTGTTACGTTTCTGCTCGGTGACCTGTACGTCCTCTTGGTCTCGTGTGTCCTAGGACTTGTTGTCCATCATTATTTCTGTCGTCTCACAGATCCCCCAGACTCCGGAGTTTTCTCTGGTATATAATAAGGTTGGGGAAGTTCTTATCCAGTTATTACGCCATTGGGGAAAAGTTATAGCAAAGCGCAATGACTCCGTAACAGCAAATGTGCCCTATGGTTACAGCGCCTAAAGAGTTAAAAGGTCTCTGTCATTTGCAAAAGCTTTTCACGTCACAAAGATATCAGAATATTCGATTGGTCGGTGTCTGAGTGTTCAGATCCCAATAGAATCAGCTGGAAGAAATGTGCCGCTGTGGGGTCCAGGGGGCCAGTATAAGTCTATGGGGCCTGCTCTCAGTATCACTGCAAGAGACGGGGTCCAGTATAAGTCTATGGGGCCTGCTCTCAGTATCACTGCAAGAGATGGGGGCCAGTATAAGTCTATGGGGCCTGCTCTCAGTATCACTGCAAGAGACGGGGGCCAGTATAAGTCTATGGGGCCTGCTCTCAGTATCACTGATAAAGACGGGGGCCAGTATAAGTCTATGGGGCCTGCTCTCAGTATCACTGCAAGAGATGGGGGCCAGTATAAGTCTATGGGGCCTGCTCTCAGTATCACTGATAAAGACGGGGGCCAGTATAAGTCTATGGGGCCTGCTCTCAGTATCACTGCTAAAGACGGGGGCCAGTATAAGTCTATGGGGCCTGCTCTCAGTATCACTGCAAGAGACGGGGGCCAGTATAAGTCTATGGGGACTGCTCTCAGTATCACTGATAAAGACGGGGGCCAGTATAAGTCTATGGGGCCTGCTCTCAGTATCACTGCAAGAGACGGGGGCCAGTATAAGTCTATGGGGCCTGTTCTCAGTATCACTGCAAGAGATGGGGTCCAGTATAAGTCTATGGGGCCTGCTCTCAGTATCACTGCTAAAGACGGGGGCCAGTATAAGTCTATGGGGCCTGCTCTCAGTATCACTGCTAAAGACGGGGGCCAGTATAAGTCTATGGGGCCTGCTCTCAGTATCACTGCAAGAGACGGGGGCCAGTATAAGTCTATGGGGCCTGCTCTCAATATCACTGCAAGAGATGGGGGCCAGTATAAGTCTATGGAGTCTTCTCTCAGTATCACTACAAGAGACGGGGTCCAGTATAAGTCTATGGGGCCTTCTCTCAGTGTCACTGCAAGAGACGGGGGCCAGTATAAGTCTATGGGGACTGCTCTCAGTATCACTGCAAGAGACGGGGTCCAGTATAAGTCTATGGAGTCTTCTCTCAGTATCACTGCAAGAGTCGGGGTCCAGTATAAGTCTATGGGGCCTGCTCTCAGTGTCACTGCAAGAGACGGGGTCCAGTATAAGTCTATGGAGTCTTCTCTCAGTATCACTGCAAGAGACGGGGGCCAGTATAAGTCTATGGGGCCTGCTCTTACTAGATGTCACTATGTATCACTTTGTATGTATAGCACAGCTGTAGTCATTAGAGTGTTTTTGTTTTATTATGTAATTCTGTGCACCAATGAGAGATGCTCTTTCCTTCCTGCCTATCTCTATTCTCTTCTGTTCTTCACACTCTCTTCTCCACCACTCACAGGGACTGTTACACACCCTGTAGGAAGTAGTCACATGGGGAGAGGAAGTGTAGCGTCACTTAGTTCCCCTCTGATTCTCTGTGGAGTATGACACACACAGACCAGGCATCCTTGCTGTACTTAGCCAGGGCCTGGCTCTGCCAGGTTCCTTTTCCGGGACAGATGAGCTGTTGTAGTGGACACACGTATGGAGAACGCAAAGACGTTTTTTCTAAAAGCTACACTTACAGACAAGATGCAGTGCTAAACAGCTATGGAGGACAAGTCAGAGAACACCCCAACCCACGCTGTGAACCTCTAATAAAAGAGCAGGGCGGTATGCTAGTCAGAGGAACTGACCCAGATTGAGCAAAGGCCTATGTGCTCTATGTCTCAGCGCAGGTGACACCAGGACACACTCGGACACTTAGCTTAACTCAGGTAACCAAGACTGGGGCTTGGGTCACCCTCGTAGGACGGGTAACCCAACACTGCAGGGAAGAAGGTGATTTAGCTACTCTCAGAAATTTCGGCAGAGCACAGTACTAAACTGGGTTGGGGCTCTCCCAACAAACTCCTCTCCACTCCTCTGAACTCTTCTCTTCTACTCAGCACTCAACTGAACCGGAACGTCAGAACTTTGCACGTCAGCATCTCTCCGCACAGACTTAGTGAACTTGTCTGTATCTCAGCGGTCACTTGTTATACCGCTATCCTGTATTGTAAGAGACTTGTCAGTAAAGATCAGTTTATTTATTCTACTGGGATTCAGTGATAATTGCACTTGCACCGGCACCTACACACACAGGCTACACCGTCCTTGGGTCATTTTCCCCTATCTGTGGGTGGCGGTACCAACAGTCTGGGTGGGTCATCTCCCCACTCTAGATCACCATGATAAGGGCCCAAGGGACCCATCACAGCCCGGCAGGTCACCGACCATTGGGGATCAATATAGCCAGACACACAAACTAAAAGCAGATACACCAACCCACCTGTGTGCTGAGTTAGCACTGGCGTCACGACTACATCCTACTGGCTGAGCTATATTCAAACCACATAAGATCATCCCAGCGGTTGGGCACCGGACCACCCGGTGACCACCACAGTTCCAGCTCTCTAGTCCTGCCCTTTGTTCCTGCCCATGGTTCCCGCCCGTGGGTCCTGCCCCGTGCTTTCAGTTCGTGTTTCTGCTGTCTGTGGTTCCAGTTGTGAGTCCTGCTGTGTCCCTGCTGTCAGCCCGCCGATCTCCAGCTGCACATTGCTGTAGCAGGCGATCCCAGCGTGGTGGCTGACGTCCGAGAGATCACTAGAGTAGTTGCCTAGCAGTCCTAGAAGATCCAGCAGCAATCCTAGCAGATCCAGCAACTTTCTGCTGTCCTATAGCAGCATGCATCAGCTCAACAGGCTCCTCCAGTGACTCCACCACCTTCGACGCCAGTGACGTCTCCACTTGGCCTGACTCCGAGGAGAGAATGCGCTGCCGGAGGCAGAAGCTCAGCCTCTATTGTGCTAGCCCCGACCATTTCTGTGTGAACTGTCCTCAGCGGCCGGGAAACTCTCACACCTAGGGTCGGTTGGAGAGGCCTTCCTACGTTTGTGTACTACCTCTCCACGCTTGTCCTTGCCGATAACGGTCTTCTCCCCATCTGGCCGATGGTTCCAGTCCACTGCCTTCTTGGACTCTGGCTCTGTAGGCAGCTTCATCGTGGCATCACTGGTGATGGAGTGGCAGCTGCCAGTGGTTCCTCTGGCCAAACCGCTGACTATTTCTTCCGCCACTTGCGAGACCCTCAGCGAAGTCTTCCGGTTCCAGACCAATCCTGTGACCTTGCAGGTGGGGGCGCTACACTCGGAGAAGATGGCATTCTAGCCATCTTGGCACCTTCCTCCTCGTCCATCGTGTTGGGCCTACCTTGGTTGCAGCTCCATGCCCCCAACCTAGACTGGAAGACCGGAGAGATCTTGATCCCGGAGACCAAGGCCATGTCCACCTACAATAAGAAGAACCTACAGAAGGGGTTTATCTGTAAGTCTACGTCTCCAGTGGGTGCCGGATTTTTTTTCGTCCAGAGGATGGACAATGCCCTCTGTCCATGTATCGATTACTGGGACCTAAACAAGGTGAAGAATCGATACCCGCCACCCTTAGGGGCCTATTCCACGGAGCGAAAATTGGTCGAATTGGCCCGATTTGGCCGATTATCGCTTGGTGGAATAGAGAAAATGATCAGCCGATGATCAAGTCATCGGCTGATCATTTATTTAGGCCCAAACCTAAAATCATCGGTCACTCACCGCGCATCGCTTCGTGGAATAGCGGTGCGCAGCAGGCGACCGACGATTTGAGAAGCAGCATACATTACCTAAGCGAGACTTCTCCTCTGCTCCGTCTTCCTCCCCGGGTCAGTGATTGGCTGAGCGGTCTGATAGCTCTGTCAGGCCGCTCCGGAGTTGATGCTGCACCGCGGGACACGGGGAGGAAGACGGAGCGGAGGAGAGCCCGGACAGGTAAAGTATTGCTGCAAGGGCTGCAAGGACATCAGTAACGATGTCCCTGCAGTCCTCGCTAACCATTGTCGGGCTGTGGAATAGGCCCAGTAAAGGAGAGCCGATCTAGTAGATCGGCGCTCGTTTACATTGTTGATCGGGCCCTCCTCGGCCCGTGGAATAGGACCCTTAATCTCGGAGCTCTTTGATCACCTCCGTGGAGCTCGGATTTTCTCAAAGCTCGGTCTCAGGGGAGCCTCTAACCTGATCAGGATTCGTGAGGGCGACGAATGGACGACCGCCAGGGGCTGGCTGGCAAATTTTAGCCTGGGGGGCAAGCACACAGCAGTGGCCCATGAGAAGCAGGCTAGCGGCCCATCCTGGGTGTATATTGTACTGTATGGCTCTGTATGGGTGTATATTGTACTGTATGGGTCTGTATGGGTGTATATTGTTCTGTATGGGTGTATATTGTACTGTATGGGTGTATATTGTACTGTATGGCTCTGTATGGGTGTATATGGTTCTGTATGGGTGTATATTGTACTGTATGGGTGTATATTGTTCTGTATGGGTGTATATTGTACTGTATGGGTGTATATTGTTCTGTATGTTCTGTATGGGTGTATATTGTACTGTATGGGTGTATATTGTTCGGTATGGGTGTATATTGCACTGTATGGTTCTGTATGGGTGTATATTGTTCTGTATGGGTGTATATTGTACTGTATGGCTCTGTATGGGTGTATATTGTACTGTATGGGTGTATATTGGACTGTATGGTTCTGTATGGGTGTATATTGTACTGTATGGTTCTGTATGGGTGTATATTGTTCTGTATGGGTGTATATTGTACTGTATGGTTCTGTATGGGTGTATATTGTTCTGTATGGGTGTATATTGTACTGTATGGGTGTATATTGGACTGTATGGTTCTGTATGGGTGTATATTGTACTGTATGGTTCTGTATGGGTGTATATTGTTCTGTATGGGTGTATATTGTACTGTATGGTTCTGTATGGGTGTATATTGTACTGTATGGGTGTATATTGTTCTGTATGTTCTGTATGGGTATATATTGTACTGTATGTTCTGTATGGGTATATATTGTACTGTATGGGTGTATATTGTACTGTATGGTTCTGTATGGGTGTATATTGTTCTGTATGGGTGTATATTGCACTGTATGGGTGTATATTGTACTGTATGGTTCTGTATGGGTGTATATTGTACTGTATGGTTCTGTATGGGTGTATATTGTACTGTATAGTTCTGTATGGGTGTATATTGTACTGTATGGTTCTTTATGGGTGTATTTTGTACAGTATGGTTCTGTATGGGTGTATATAGTACTGTATGGGTGTATATTGTACTGTATGGGTGTATATTGTTCTGTATGTTCTGTATGGGTATATATTGTACTGTATGTTCTGTATGGGTGTATATAGTACTGTATGGGTGTATATTGTACTGTATGGGTGTATATTGTACTGTATGGTTCTGTATGGGTGTATTTTGTACAGTATGGTTCTGTATAGGTGTATATTGTACTGTATGGGTGTTTATTGTACTGTATGGGTGTATATTGTTCTGTATGGGTGTATATTGTACTGTATGGTTCTGTATGGGTGTATATTGTTCTGTATGGTTCTGTATGGGTGTATATTGTTCTGTATGGCTCTGTATGGGTGTATATTGTTCTGTATGGCTCTGTATGGGTGTATATTGTACTGTATGGGTGTATATTGTACTGTATGGGTGTATATTGTACTGTATGGTTCTGTATGGGTGTATATGGTTCTGTATGGTACTGTATGGGTGTATATTGTACTGTATGGTTCTGTATGGGTGTATATTGTTCTGTATGGGTGTATATTGTACTGTATGGTTCTGTATGGGTGTATATTGTACTGTATGGGTGTATATTGTACTGTATGGGTGTATATTGTTCTGTATGGTTCTGAATGGGTGTATATTGTACTGTATGGGTGTATATAGTACTGTATGGCTCTGTATTGGTGTATATGTACTGTATGGCTCTGTATGGGTGTATATTGTACTGTATAGGTGTATATTGTACTGTATAGTTCTGTATGGGTATATATTGTACTGTATGGGTATATATTGTACTGTATGGGTGTATATTTCACTGTATGGTTCTGTATGGATGAAGTCCCAGTCCCAGAAGAGAGTGCCTGCCTTGACCTATGCTCCTGGTGACAAGGACTGGTAATCCTCCAAGTAAGTGCGACTGAAGATTCCAAGTTACAAGCTGGGTGTCAGGAATGTGCACTGAGCCTGGTGTGAACTGGGCCTGTTTTGCCTTTTGTCTGACACACCTGCTTTCCTTTCAGCCTCCTGGCAGTGCAAGGGTTACACTGCTCAGTACTGGACTTGATTTACACAGCTGAGCGGTGTCCTTTGACTGACAGATTCCTCTGCCTGTCTGAAGCTTTGGCGATCGAGCACCGGTCCAATAAGGGATCCGGACCGGGCTCTTGGTCAGCATAAAACAAAGCTGAGGACAATCTCCGGATCACTGGCTATTAGGTTAATACCCTGATCCCAGCTCCCCCTTGTCTATTCCTGCAATCCCCGTCCTAACTCCCTCTGCTTGCTCGACTGTGTTACCTGACCCCCGACTTTGACTTTTGACTATCCGGTTGTTACTTGTTTTGTAATGCGCTGCCTGTTTGGTTTTTATCCGGCCTGTCTGACTATCCTATATCGTGTTTGTCTGTCTTGTTCTGTGTTTCACTTACTCAGTATAGGGAACGTCTTTGTGGTTGTCCCTACCTACTTTAAGGCAAGTAGGTAGGGACAGAGGGTGGGTTCAAACCTAGGGCCCACTGTCTCGTCTTGTCCCTACCTCCCTATCCTGACACTGGGTTTCTTGGTCAATTCACGGTCTTCAGACGCATTAATCCAGCCGTCTACAAGCTTCGTTTGCCTCCCACTATGCGAATCCCAAACTTCCACGTCTCGCTCTTAAAGCCGTTTCTCCAAGAAGCCCATTTCTCCCTTAACGCAAGCGGTCTCACCAGACATCTACTCGATTAGGAATTTCTTGGCCATGAAGACTGTTAGATGGAGATGTTTTTTCTCGGTGGATTGGAAGGGGTTTGGTCCAGAAGAGAGATCCTGGGAATGCAACATCTTGGACCAGGATCTCATCAAGAACTTCTTGTAAGCAAGAAAAAAGGGAAGGCCAAAGGGGGGGTGGGGGGTGGTCGTGGTACTGTCATAGACGTCCCTACTTCTCGCCACGGCTGTGTTGTCCTCCCTGGCTGCGGTGTCAGTGTCTCCACCCTACTCTCGGCCTGCTCTGCCCGTCCACTAGTCCGCCAGCGCTTCTGTGATATAATAATAATATTTATTATTATTATTATTATTATTATTATTATTATTATTATTAATAATAATAATAATAATAATAATAATAATAATAATAATAATATACCAGAAGTGTAATAATAATAATAATAATAATAATAATAATAATAATAATAATAATATACCAGAAGTGTAATAATAATAATGGATAATAATAATAATAATAATAATAATAATAATTTACCACCAGTGTAATACAGAGCTATATAGGCAATAAAGGCCGCTCCATCTGGAAGTGACCTGAGAAGATCCCGCTGCTTGTTTGGCGCTATAGCTGGAGTACTGGAACGTGTGTGAATAATAAAACAATCTTTTGCCGTCCTGGTAGAATTTAGTGGTGCAGCTAAGAACACATTCATAAAACCTTCAGAGCATTAACATAGGAACATAAAGCCGTCCATCTGAGACCACGCGGCTGCGAAGCAATAAGATATAAATCCTCGCTAAGTCACTGTGTTTATTTTCAAAGCTGAGTCTATTACCTTGACAAACGTTCCTTCTCAGCGACATGGCTGCAGCAGATGGTAAGAGATGTTATAGGATCCGCAGAGGGAGAAGGCGCTCAGTGATTCTTCTCTAAAAAGTTCTAGTTTTATAAACATAAGAGGGAAATAATCTGAGATCCGCTGTCTGACAATTCTCATGATCTAGCGATTCTTTCCAGCAGAAAAACAATAAGATTACACCCGAATGACAGCCGGAAGATGACAGCCAGGAGAATGACAGCTGGAAGAATGACAGCCAGGAGAATGACAGACAGAAGATGACAGCCAGAAGAATGACAGCTGGAAGAATGACAGCCAGGAGAATGACAGCTGGAAGAATGACAGCCAGGAGAATGACAGACAGAAGATGACAGCCAGGAGAATGACAGCCAGAAGAATGACAGCTGGAAGAATGACAGCCAGAAGAATGGACAGCCGGAAGAATGACAGCCAGGAGAATGACAGCTGGAAGAATGACAGCCAGGAGAATGACAGCCAGAAGAATGGACATCCGGAAGAATGACAGCCAGGAGAATGACAGCTGGAAGAATGACAGCCAGGAGAATGACAGACAGAAGATGACAGCCAGGAGAATGACAGCCAGAAGAATGACAGCTGGAAGAATGACAGCCAGAAGAATGGACAGCCGGAAGAATGACAGCCAGGAGAATGACAGCTGGAAGAATGGACATCCGGAAGAATGACAGCCAGGAGAATGACAGCCAGAAGAATGGACAGCCGGAAGAATGACAGCCTGAAGATGACAGCCAGGAGAATGACAGCCGGAAGAATGACAGCCTGAAGATGACAGCCAGGAGAATGACAGCTGGAAGAATGACAGACGGAAGATGACAGCCAGAAGAATGACAGCTGGAAGATGACAGCCAGGAGAATGACAGCAAGAAGAATGACAGCCAGAAGATGACAGCAAGGAGAATGACAGCCAGGAGAATGACAGCCAGAAGAATGGACAGCCGGAAGAATGACAGCCTGAAGATGACAGCCAGGAGAATGACAGCCGGAAGAATGACAGCCTGAAGATGACAGCCAGGAGAATGACAGCCGGAAGAATGACAGCCGGAAGATGACAGCCAGAAGAATGACAGCTAGAAGATGACAGCCAGGAGAATGACAGCAAGAAGAATGACAGCCAGAAGATGACAGCAAGGAGAATGACAGCCAGAAGAATGACAGCCAGAAGAATGACAGCCAGAAAATGACAGCCAGAAGATGACAGCCAGGAGAATGATAGCCAGAAGAATGACAGCCAGGAGAATGACAGCCAGAAGAATGGACAGCCGGAAGATGACAGCCAGGAGAATGACAGCCGGAAGAATGACAGCCTGAAGATGACAGCCAGGAGAATGACAGCCGGAAGAATGACAGCCAGTAGAATGACAGCCAGAAGAATGACAGCAAGAAGAATGACAGCCGGAAGAATGACAGCCGGAAGAATGACAGCCAGAAGATGACAGCAAGGAGAATGACAGCCAGAAGAATGACAGCCAGAAAATGACAGCCAGAAGATGACAGCCAGAAGATTGAGAGCCAGAAGATGACAGCCAGGAGAATGACAGCAAGAAGAATGACAGCCAGAAGATGACAGCCAGAAGATTGAGAGCCAGAAGATGACAGCAAGGAGAATGACAGCCAGAAGAATGACAGCCAGAAGATTGACAGCCAGGAGAATGAGCATAGAGAAGCGGTTAGGAGACAAGTTCTATTATACATCAAAGTGGAGTTGTTTTCTGACCAAGTATGAGCCGCTATCCCCAGGGCGGATGTAGCCAGACGGACAATTCTCCTGCAGGGATAGCTGGAAATGAAAGAAAAACGTACAGACAGAGGAATAGATTGTCAATGAACAGGTTGTCGAAGGATAGGTTAGCGAGGGTCAGGTTGGCGATGAATAGGTTAGCAATGAATAACTTGGCAAAGAAGACGATGGTGATGGATAGGTCGGTGATGGATAGGTCGGTGATGGATAGGTCGGTGATGGATAGGTCGGTGATGGATAGGTCGGTGATGGATAGGTCGGTGATGGATAGGTCGGTGATGGATAGGTCGGTGATGGATAGGTCGGCGATGGATAGGTCGGCGATGGATAGGTCGGCGATGGATAGGTCGGTGATGGATAGGTCGGTGATGGATAGGTCGGTGATGGATAGGTCGGTGATGGATAGGTTGTTACTCTTCTACTCACTCTAAAATCTTTCTGCCATTTGATCAAGTGAGAATAAAGTTTTAAAGAACTTACTGAGTGAATGTATTACAGAGCATGCAGCATATTACAGTACAAGGACCACGAGAACTCCTCTAATAGACTGGAGCTCTGACCCTGAGCCCATGTAGCTACCATCCAGTGTAGTCAAATGGGGACCTTATCCGTATCCGTCCTCGTGATATGCGGCCCTACTTATGGGTGACAGACACCGTCCTGCCCCACCATCCTGCCCCACCGTCCTGCCCCACCGTCCTGCTCCACCGTCCTGCTCCACCGTCCTGCCCCACCGTCCTGCTCCACCGTCCTGCCCCACCGTCCTGCTCCACCGTCCTGCTCCACCGTCCTGCCCCACCGTCCTGCCCCACCGTCCTGCCCCACCGTCCTGCCCCACCGTCCTGCTCCACCGTCCTGCCCCACCGTCCTGCCCCACCGTCCTGCCCCACCGTCCTGCCCCACTGCCCTGCCCCATTGTCCAGCTCCACCGTCCTGCTCCATCTTCCTTGTCCATCGTCCTGCTCCACCGTCCTGCCCCATCATCCTGCCCCACCGTCCTGCCCCACTGTCCTGCCCCACTGCCCTGCCCCATTGTCCAGCTCCACCGTCCTGCCCCATCTTCCTTGCCCATCGTCCTGCCCCACCGTCCTGCCCCATCGTCCTGCCCCACCGTCCTGCTCCATCTTCCTTGCCCATCGTCCTGCCCCATCGTCCTGCTCCACCGTCCTGCCCCACCGTCCTGCCCCATCATCCTGCCCCATCATCCTGCCCCATGACCATATTGCCTAGATTTGGCCTACCTGCATACATCGACCTCTTTGCACTTTGCGAGGTCGTCCTACAAGTACTGGACTGTGGGGTTATGGTCGCTGCCGTATTAGCAGACGTGATGATAGTCGGTGTTGCTGCCTTTCTTCACACTTTAGCTTTATAACAGAATAAACATTTCCGCCATTTATTTCCTCCATAAAGGACAGAACTGACTCAGTCTACAGTGGAGTATATATATATATATGTATGTGGCACCTGCACCCCCCATCATGTCCTCCCTTCTTATTCAGTCATCGCTGTTGAGGTTCTTTGCATCAATGATACGTGACCCAGAGATTCTCCTCGCACTTGTCCGGCAGAACACAAGGACAATGAAGCTTATTCTGCGTCTCCAGCTTTGCGTCACATACAGATGGATTGTCCAATCTTTTACACCTCAGAGCCGTGTGATATTCTGCAGTTATTCCTGCATTGTCTCTGGGAGGCGTCCGTGGACCCCAGAGAGGTCAGAGAATTTACCGTGTCTTCTCCCCCATCCATCCCGGCAGAGAGCACAGGAGTCATCGGCCATAGGATTTCAGGGGTTTGTGTTGTGAAGTGATCAGAGACCCCCAGATGACCGTGATCAGGGCCGGTTTTAGACTAAATGTGGCCCTGGGCAAAGTTGAAGGTGGGGCCCCAAATGCTGAAATATTGTAGCAGCAATTTAAGGTCCCCATACATTTTACACTTGTTGGTGGTACCTGCTGCTCGTGGTGGGTTCGGCCATCAGTGTAAGGTGAATGGGGCTCTTTGTACAGTCCTCTGACATGATATCAGTGGACATATGGGGTTGGGCTTGATGGAAAATCAACATCCAACCTCTTTGTTCTCAGAGAGACAAGCCATCATCAGATCTGTCTGGCTATGGCTTACCCCTCCTATAGAGAACACAGAAACGCTCAGCTGTGCCGAACATTATTGTGTATGGGGAGGATGGGGCCAGATGAGATTATATATATATATATAATCATTAGTGATGTGTGTGCAGCCCTTGCTGTATATAGTGAACAATGAAGATATATACTAGCTGATCACATTCCCCGGTGTCCTCAGGCCTTGTCTGTGGGATCCCCCAGTCCCAGCTTTCACTTCTGGTCCTCTCTCTGAAGTGATCGGCCATTCAGCCAATCACTGGCCGTAACAAACAGACAAGGCCTGAGGACACCGGGGAACGTGATCAGGTAAGTACCAGCTTTATTATGTTATACGCACAATCAGCCAATGATTTTTACACCTGCCAAAAGACAATGATCAGCTGATTACTGTTGTCTCTATATACACAGAGCGATATCGGACAGGTTAGGACATTTTCGCTCCGTGTATTATGGCCCTTAGTCACATTGAGTCAATTCAGAAGGTTACATGCCGGGACTGCCGCCACATGCGGGGACTGCCGCCACATGCCGGGACTGCCGCCACATGTCGGGACTGCCGCTACATGCCGGGACTGCCGCCACATGCCGGGACTGCCGCCACATGTCGGGACTGCCGCTACATGCCGGGACTGCCGCCACATGCCGGGACTGCCGCTACATGCCGGGACTGCCGCCACATGCCGGGACTGCCGCTAGTGGTGTAAACACAAAAACTATCTATATGCATTGTTTTAAAAAATAAAATGAAAAAATCACTATATCAGGACCAAATATTACCTCCATACCGTTATTGATGAAAACTTTACTATGTATAGGCCAATATTACCGCCATAAAGTGACCGCCCCATAATGACACTATATACATGGCAATATTAGCACCACACCATGACCGCAACATAATAACTCTATATACACTATATACAGACCAATATTACTGCCATAGACTGACCACTGCATAATGACTCTATATATACACTATATACAGACCAATATTACCACCATAGTGTGATCACCACATAATGACTCTATATATACACTATATACAGACCAATATTACCACCATAGTGTGATCACCACATAATGACTCTATATATACACTATATACAGACCAATATTACCACCATAGTGTGATCACCACATAATGACTCTATATATACACTATATACAGACCAATATTACTACTATAGACTGACCATCACATAATGACTCTGTATACACAATATACAGACCAATATTACTGCCATAGAGTGACCACCGCATAATGACACTATACACACTATATACAGACCAATATTACTGCCATAGAGTGACCACCACATAATGACTATATATACACTATATACAGACCAATATCATGTGGCGGTCACTGTATGGCGGTAATAATGATTTGTATATAGTGTATATATAGAGTCATTATGCATTATGTGGCGGTCACTCTATGGTGGTAATATTGGTCTGTATATAGTGTATATAGAGTCATTATGCAGTGGTCACTCTATGGCGGTAATAACTCTCTATATACACTATATACAGACCAATATTACTGCCATAGACTCACCACTGCATAATGACTCTATATACACTATATACAGACCAATATTACCGCCATACAGTGACCGCCACCTTATTTTTTTCTCAATAAAATACACGGTGTTGCCTTAGTGACATCATCATACACTGTACATAGGAGCTGCAGCCAATCAGCGGCCTCAGTGGTCACCAGAGAATGGCTGCAGCTCCTATATACAGTCTATTCACCTCAACACTTGGAGTCAGCAGTGCTAATACACACGCACTAATATATATATATACACACACACACACACACTAATATTATATATATACACACACATATATACATACACACACACACACTAACACATCCATGAAAACACATTATACAGATCCAACCCATCCAGCTCACACACTACACACATCACATGTATCACACACTACAGTCATCCATTATACACATAGCATTCATACACACACTACATGTACAGTATACTTACCCCCTCTAACAGCATGCTGGGTGTAGTTGTCCTTGTCCATGGCAGCAGCAGCAGGAGGTTCTGCTCCTCACCCTGCAGCCCTCTCCTCCATCGTCCCGACTGCCACACCAGGAAGAGAGAGGAGATCACATGGTACAGAAGGGAGGGGGAGGGGGAAGCTACACACTCCGGAGCCCAGCGTCCTGCAGCCTCTGTGTGACCCCTGATATCAGCCAGAGATCAGTGACAGAGGCTGCAGGACGCTGTCTGTGCGCTCCTGCACCTAACACTCACTGTAACTGGGGCAGGGGGCCCCTGGGGGATGGGGGCCCTGGGCAACTGCCCTCTTTGCCCCCCCCTAACGCCGGCCCTGCCCGTGATGAATGGTTTATTGAGGGTATCGGCTCTGACAGGCGGCCCCCTCGCAGTGAGAACATTAGGGGAAATAGCGGATCCACATGATTCTAATTCTAGACGCACATACACACTTATTCCTCAAGTTTTAGCTACTTTTAAAATTTTCTTTTTTTTTTTAGCTTTAAGAGCATTTGTGATTCTTGTGAGCCTGTCATCAGACATGTGATTGATCTCAGGGGGTCAGTGCCAGTGGGGCTCACGGCCGGGCACAATCCAGGGACTATGTCATAGGAAGCCGGTTACCCTACTATGGCAGCAGCTCACACCAACTATTGGATCCATCTTTCTCCTTGTCGTCAGTAGGAAACAGATTGTAGGAAGAGCGACGTCTCAGCATGGAGGAAACACAAGCGCTCCTTGTTTCTGCCGCTGGACGAGGCCGCAGGTAACATGGCTGGAAACTGATTGATTGTGATGCTCAGTGAATAGGACAGGATGTGCCGTCATGTGAAATGGCCCATGTGACCAGGGAAGGTTCCATGTTCCGGGTGAGTGGTCGGGTTATGTTTTGCTTTAGCTTTTACTTCTGCATCTGCGCTTTATTCCACAGCCTGTTCCTCAAGACATAAATTATTACTAATCTTAGGGTTATGGCGAAGATCTCCAGGAAACAATATGGTCAGAAGCAATAAAATCCCCAGGTATGTATTGCACTATGTTTCACCCACAGAATAGCAGTTAAAAGGCATCCCCCCATCAATAAACTCATTAGGCACCCCTCCCCCATCACTGGACTCATTAGGCACCCCTCCCCCATCACTGGACTCATTAGGCAGCCCCCCCCCCCATCAATAAACTCATTAGGCACCCCTCCCCCATCACTGGACTCATTAGGCACCCCTCCCCCATCACTGGACTCATTAGGCAGCCCCCCCCCATCAATAAACTCATTAGGCACCCCTCCCCCATCACTGGACTCATTAGGCAGCCCCCCCCATCAATAAACTCATTAGGCAGCCCCTCCCCCATCACTGGACTCATTAGGCAGCCCCTCCCCCATCACTGGACTCATTAGTCAGCCCCTCCATCACTGGACTCATTAGGCACCCCTCCCCCATCACTGGACTCATTAGGCAGCCCCTCCCCCATCACTGGACTCATTAGGCACCCCTCCCCCATCACTGGACTCATTAGTCAGCCCCTCCATCACTGGACTCATTAGGCACCCCTCCCCCATCACTGGACTCATTAGGCAGCCCCTCCCCCATCACTGGACTCATTAGGCACCCCTCCCCCATCACTGGACTCATTAGTCAGCCCCTCCCCCATCACTGGACTCATTAGGCACCCCTCCCCCATCACTGGACTCATTAGGCAGCCCCCCCCATCAATAAACTCATTAGGCAGCCCCTCCCCCATCACTGGACTCATTAGGCAGCCCCTCCCCCATCACTGGACTCATTAGGCAGCCCCTCCTCCATCACTGGACACATTAGGCAGCCCCTCCCCCATCACTGGACTCATTAGGCAGCCCCTCCTCCATCACTGGACACATTAGGCAGCCCCTCCCCCATCACTGGACTCATTAGGCAGCCCCTCCCCCATCACTGGACTCATTAGGCACCCCTCCCCCATCACTGGACTCATTAGTCAGCCCCTCCATCACTGGACTCATTAGGCATCCCTCCCTCATCACTGGACTCATTAGGCAGCCCCTCCCCCTTACTGAACTCATTAGGCAGCCCCTCCCCCATCACTGGACTCATTAGACAGCCCCTCCTCCATCACTAGACTCATTAGGCAGCCCCTCCCCCATCACTGGACTCATTAGGCACCCCTCCCCCATCACTGGACTCATTAGGCAGCCCCTCCCCCATCACTGGACTCATTAGGCATCCCTCCTCCATCACTGGACTCATTAGGCATCCCTCCCCCATTACTAGACTCATTAGGCAGCCCCTCCCCCATCAATAAACTCATTAGGCACCCCTCCCCCATCACTGGACTCATTAGGCAGCCCCTCCTCCATCACTAGACTCATTAGGCAGCCCCTCCCCCATCACTGGACTCATTAGGCATCCCTCCTCCATCACTGGACTCATTAGGCAGCCCCTCCCCATCACTGGACTCATTAGGCAGCCCCTCCCCCATCACTGGACTCATTAGACAGCCCCTCCCCCATCACTGGACTCATTAGGCAGCCCCTCCCCATCACTGGACTCATTAGGCAGCCCCTCCCCATCACTGGACTCATTAGGCAGCCCCTCCCTCATCACTGGACTCATTAGGCAGCCCCTCCCTCATCACTGGACTCATTAGGCAGCCCCTCTCCATCACTGGACTCATTAGGCAGCCCCTCCCCCTTACTGAACTCATTAGGCAGCCCCTCCCCCATCACTGGACTCATTAGGCAGCCCCTCCCTCATCACTGGACTCATTAGGCAGCCCCTTCCCCTTACTGGACTCATTAGGCAGCCCCTTCCCCTTACTGGACTCATTAGGCAGCCCCTTCCCCTTACTGGACTCATTAGGCAGCCCCTTCCCCTTACTGGACTCATTAGGCAGCCCCTTCCCCTTACTGGACTCATTAGGCAGCCCCTTCCCATCACTGGACTCATTAGGCAGCCCCTCCCTCATCACTGGACTCATTAGGCAGCCCCTCCCTCATCACTGGACTCATTAGGCAGCCCCTCTCCATCACTGGACTCATTAGGCAGCCCCTCCCCCTTACTGAACTCATTAGGCAGCCCCTCCCCCATCACTGGACTCATTAGGCAGCCCCTCCCTCATCACTGGACTCATTAGGCAGCCCCTTCCCCTTACTGGACTCATTAGGCAGCCCCTTCCCCTTACTGGACTCATTAGGCAGCCCCTTCCCCTTACTGGACTCATTAGGCAGCCCCTTCCCCTTACTGGACTCATTAGGCAGCCCCTTCCCCTTACTGGACTCATTAGGCAGCCCCTCCCCCATCACTGGACTCATTAGGCAGCCCCTTCCCCTTACTGGACTCATTAGGCAGCCCCTTCCCCTTACTGGACTCATTAGGCAGCCCCTTCCCCTTACTGGACTCCCACCCCGTACAGTTGACAACTCACCAACACCACAAAAGATTGAACCCAAGTGTACAGGTGTGCATGGGTGCAGTTGCACAAGGAGTCCAACGCTTTAGGAAAACAGTTTACTTAGGAGAATGTAGTGCAATACAAGCAAGGGGCCTTGGTAGGAATACAGTCCAGTGCAATACAGAAAAGTACAATCTTGCAAGTTACTTAGGTGCTGGTGGTTGAGAAGAGATAAGGTGCTTTGGAGAAGAGAGAGGAGAGGGGAGGGGAGGGGTTGCCAGAGGGGCCTTGTCCAATGGAGAAATGTACTCTGCCTGGAACAGTAGAGGTGTGTAGAAGAGATAAGAAAGAGAATACTTGTACACAGCCTGACCGCCTTTTGCCCCCGTAGAATACGTAGACTTTCCGTACCTTTGTTCTACTGGGGTCAGTTCCTAGGACCTGGCTTAGCTTCAGGAGAGAATTGTCTGTCTTGCTCTCTCTCACACTTAATACAGACTAACTAATTCCTCCCACTATCTAAATCTGTCTGTGATTTGTAGGCTGTGTGTGTGCAGAGAGAAAGAAAGTAGAGGATAGGCTGAAGAAAGGAGGGAAAGCACCTGCACCTGTGAGTGGGTAAAAGACAACATGTGACATAAGTTACAAACAAACACAGTAGTGACACCTAGTGGGAAAAACACTAACTGCAGTGGATACCTAATCCCACTTTTGTGAACCCAGGGGAGTTACCTTACTCCGGTGAAATAAAGACTTAGGGGCACGTACTGGGTCACTACACCTCCCCCCTTGCTGGAATCATTAAGCAGCCCCTCCCCCCTTGCTGGACTCATTAGGCAGTTCCTCCCCCCTTACTAGACTCATTAGGCTGCGCCCCTATTTACACACCCCTACCCCCACCCTCCAGCTGCTGATTGACAGCTGTCTGCCTACAAACAGTATATATTCACAGTATAGATAAGACAAGTGCCAGCTGGTGCTCATGTATAGCCAGGACTACTGAGCATATGCACATAATAGAAAGGACTAGTGTGTGGTGCTCAGAGTCCTCATTATTTCGGAGGATATCTTCCAATCAGCTGCACAGCAGAGTGTTAGTAACAAATCATTCCCTTCAGCGTCTCAGTCACTACTTTATGATACCCGTAGATAGGATAGCCTAAACCTACTGACAGAGTCTCTTTAAAGGCCCAGAGTGAGTCAAGGAGCTGTTCAGTGCCTGCACTGAAGCAGCCATGATGTACATGTATGTCGTGGTTTAAGTGGGGTAGTATGCAGTGAACCCAGGAACTCCGGAGGCCCCCCCCCATGCATAGCAAGTGGCAGCTGCTGTCAGCAGTCGACTGTCACTGACCAGCATCGAAGATCTGTCTGGTACCAGCCAGTGAACTCTCTAGATTCCACAATCTATAATGACAGTTGGAACATCATCGATTGGGGATCAATGACAGGTGAGTGCATGTTTATTTATTATATGTCGCAACACTGGGCACTTCTAAGGACCGTTTCACACCCATCTCATTGTGGTGTCCCACTACGGGTGTTGCTATTAGTTACACCCCTTGCAAAAGCCTGTACTTTCTTGTAAGTGGTGATGTAGTAGTGATAAAGTTTTGCCACAAGATGTCACTATTGTCAGTGTATGCACTTAGTTGCTGCACAGCTGAAGTATGGAAAGGGTTATTGTTTGTTTATATGTCACATGGATCCGTGCACCAATGAGAGTACTTTCTTCTTGTGTCCTATCCTCTTTTTCTTTACTTATTCTTTATGCACTCTTCACCCACTCACAGCGCACCTTACAGGGGCTGTAGATAAGAAATCACGTGGGTAGAGGAAGTGTCAAGGTCTTTGGGTATTGGACTTTGTAGGGGAAGGATTCAAGCTAGAGCGCTCCCTACAGTGGTTCCTTTGGGCCCTGGCCCTCTGCCAGGTCCCCAGCCTTAGTAAGGAGTCTTAGTCAGGTTCCTGTATGGTGAGGAAACAAGACAAGACACAGCTAACAGTTTCTCTTCAAGTAACCTTACTGAGCACTATGCAAACCTTTACAGGAGAAGACAAGTCAGAGATAATCTCAACCCACTGACTAGGAGAGTCACAGTGCAGGACAGTATCCATAAAAGCAGAAAGCTAGGAACTGATCCGGATAGAGCAAAGAGCACATTCTGCTGCGACAATGTAGCCCCTGCCCATGTAACCCACAGCTAATACATTACCCGCCCACCCTCCGACTGCTTTTCCGGCTACCTGGCATCCTGCTCAACCAATCAGTGGGTTATGTGGGCAGGTAATGTATTAGCCGGGCAGCAGTGGGTTACTTAGATTCTTAGATTTCCTTGGCGGGCTAAAAATAACTGCTCCGCTGGCCAAATATAACTGCTCCGCAGGCCAAAGATAACTGCTCCGCAGGCCAAAGATAACTGCTCCGCGGGCCAAATATAACTGCTCCATGGGCCAAATATAACTGCTCCATAAGCCAAACATAACTGCTCCGCAGGCCAAATATAACTGCTCCGCAGGCCAAACATAACTGCTCCATAAGCCAAACATAACTGCTCCGCAGGCCAAATATAACTGCTCCATCTGAATACACATATCTAATACAGCGACATCTAGTGGCAAAACTTTATAGCTACTTTCATCAACAGTTTGGTACAACAAGTACAGATTTTTCTAAAGGGTTTAACCAATAGCAACACCCGTGGTAGGACACCACAATAGTGCAGTGTTACTATGGGAAACATGCATTTAGTTAGGAAGACTATGCCAGTTCACATGCTGTGGTTGAGGTACCTGGAGGAGCAGATATAGCCCATATGATGTTACAGGCTATGGATCCATACCTCACAGATCCAAAATATTACAGGAGTGAACAATATAAACCTAAATGGCAGATGAGAAGAAGCAGCAGCTAACAGTCTCTATTGCATTTGTCATGGATGATTTGCTTCCATATAAATAAAGAATATTGAATGTACTCGCTGGGATGACCCCGAAGTCTTCCTCCTCCTCCTCCTCCTCCTCCTCCTCCTCCTCTTCCTCCTCCTCTTCCTCCTCCTCTTCCTCCTCCTCTTCCTCCTCCTCCTCTTCCTCCTCCTCTTCCTCCTCCTCTTCCTCTTCCTCCTCCTCTTCCTCCTCCTCCTCCTCCTCCTCCTCCGTGAGCCGCTCACCTTCTCCACCAGGGCCGGACTGGGACCTAAAATCAGCCCTGGCACTTAAACCCCAGCAGCCCACACACTATATTCTCCCCGATATATTACGGACAGCATTGCCATGCTGCAGTGAATTCTGGGAGTAAGATATAAGATAACCTGCTGTGGATTTAATGTTATGTACAAATTAAAATCAGCAGCATCAAATCCGCAATGCATTAGGTGTGAACATGCCCTTAGTGAATCAGTGAGGTCAATACCAGGTACACAGCTGTATATCCCGGCATACAGGTGTGGGGGAGATATAAGAGATAGGGCCTTTGGTCCAGTTTAAACTTTTATCCTTTTCCTTACTAGCTGAAGTGTCAGGGAGGCGGAGCCAAACCACAGCAGCACCAATTGCCCCCCCCCCATGCCCCTTTCTGCTGTGACTGACTGACATACAGGACGGCGCTGTAGCTGTCACTGTGACACTTTAGCTGCTGATAAAAAGGATTATTATAAAAATTTACACTAGACTAAAGGTCCTGTCCTTTATATCTCCTCCACACCTGTATGCTGGGATCTATAGCGGTGTAACTGGTATATACCTCACAGATTCCCTTTAAAGGGGAAATCTATAGCCACTTTCTTTCAGAAACAGCGCCACTATCCTCTTCAGTTTGTGTGCTGTATTGCAGCTCACTTCCATTGAATTAAATAGAGCCAAGTAGTAATACCACACAGCCAAAAAGAGCCCAATACAGGGCAGGTATGGAGCTATTGTTGGAAGAAAGTAACAATATATTTTCTAATCCTCTTTATTTTATCTCATACATATAATGGCAGTATAGATAATAAGCTTTTAATCATTAATGGTGACACCTGATTGTGTCGTCATGTAAGGATCTTACATGTATGTGCAATCCAATATACATTATGAGCTGGGTGATATCATATGAGCTGGTCTATCATCTATCTATCTATCTCCTATCTATCTATCTATCTATCTATCTATCTCCTATCTATCTATCTCCTATCTATCTATCTATCTATCTATCTCCTATCTATCTCCTATCTATCTATCTATCTATCTATCTCCTATCTATCTCCTATCTATCCATCTCCTATCTATCTATCTATCTATCTATCTATCTATCTATCTATCTATCTATCTCCTATCTATCCATCTCCTATCTATCTATCTATCTATCTATCTATCTATCTATCTATCTATCTCCTATCTATCCATCTCCTATCTATCTATCTATCTATCTATCTATCTATCTATCTATCTCCTATCTATCTCCTATCTATCTATCTATCTATCTATCTATCTATCTATCTATCTATCTATCTATCTCCTATCTATCTCCTATCTATCTATCTATCTATCTATCTATCTATCTATCTATCTCCTATCTATCTATCTATCTATCTATCTATCTCCTATCTATCTCCTATCTATCTATCTATCTATCTATCTCCTATCTATCTCCTATCTATCTATCTCCTATCTATCTATCATCTATCTATCTATCTCCTATCTATCTATCTATCTCCTATCTATCTATCATCTATCTATCTATCTCCTATCTATCTCCTATCTATCTCCTATCTATCTATCTATCTATCTATCTATCTATCTATCTATCTATCTATCTATCTCCTATCTATCTCCTATCTATCTATCTATCTATCTATCTATCTCCTATCTATCTATCTATCTATCTATCTATCTATCTATCTCCTATCTATCTCCTATCTATCTATCTCCTATCTATCTATCTATCTATCTATCTATCTATCTATCTATCTATCTCCTATCTATCTCCTATCTATCTATCTCCTATCTATCTATCTATCTATCTATCTATCTATCTATCTATCTATCTCCTATCTATCTATCTATCTATCTATCTATCTATCTATCTATCTCCTATCTATCTCCTATCTATCTCCTATCTATCTATCTATCTATCTCCTATCTATCTATCTCCTATCTATCTCCTATCTATCTCCTATCTATCTCCTATCTATCTATCTATCTCCTATCTATCTCCTATCTATCTATCTATCTCCTATCTATCTATCTATCTATCCCCCTATCTATCTATCTATCTCCTATCTATCTATCTATGTATCTATGTATCTATCTCCTATCTATCTATCTATCTATCTATCTATCTATCTATCTATCTATCTCCTATCTATCTATCTCCTATCTATCTATCTATCTCCTATCTATCTCCTATCTATCTATCTATCTATCTATCTATCTATCTATCTATCTCCTATCTATCTATCTATCTATCTATCTCCTATCTATCTATCTATCTCCTATCTATCTATCTCCTATCTATCTCCTATCTATCTATCTATCTATCTATCTATCTATCTATCTATCTGTCTATCTATCTCCTATCTATCTCATATCTATCTATCTCCTATCTATCTATCTCCTATCTATCTCCTATCTATCTATCTATCTATCTATCTATCTATCTATCTATCTATCTATCTATCTCCTATCTATCTATCTCCTATCTATCTATCTATCTATCTATCTATCTATCTATCTATCTATCTATCTCCTATCTATCTATCTATCTATCTATCTCCTATCTATCTCCTATCTATCTATCTATCTCCTATCTATCTATCTATCTATCTCCTATCTATCTCCTATCTATCTATCTATCTATCTCCTATCTATCTATCTATCTATCTATCTATCTATCTATCTATCTATCTATCTATCTCCTATCTATCTACCTATCAAATCAAATCAAATCAAATCAAAAAAGCTTTATTGGCAGGTCCAAGTTACACATTAGCATTGCCAAAGCATGGGGAGAATAGGGAGTTGAGGAAATGGGATTCACCCGGGGTCGGTGTACAGGGGTTCATGATGTATCATGGTGGTGGTGGTGGGGGGGGATACATTCAGGGTCGGGGTATTGGAGTCCATGACGTATCACGCTCCTCTCAGTCTATGGCAGGCAGTGACGTATTGTGCCACTATAGTCGCTGTGGTCTCTTCTTCCCCCAGCAGGATGGGTAGTTTCTCTTCCTCCTCCATGGTGGAGAAGCCTGGGAGGAGGTTGGAGAGTCTCCTATAGTGAGTGTCCCTCACTGCTGAGTATTTGGGGCAGTGTAGCAGGAAGTGGGCCTCATCCTCCATGGCCTCCTGGTCGCACTGCTGGCACAGTCGGCTCTCCCTGGGGATGTAGCTCTGTCGGTGCCGCCCAGTTTCAATGGCCAGGTTGTGGGCGCTCAGTCTGTAGCGGCTCAGGATCTTCCGGTCTCTGGGGTTGGGAAGCTCCTCCAGATATGGGGCCAGTCTATACTCCCTCTGCAGGCTCTGGTACACGGCCAGCTTCTGGGATGCCCTGACCTCCTCTCTCCATTCTTGGACGTATTCTTCTTGTCTCCTGGTTATTGTGTTCCTGATCCCGGCTTTTGTGAGCTGGTATGGTGGGATTGTCTGGTTGGGCTGGGTTCCAGAGGGTATGTTTTGGGGCTCTGCTTTGCCTGGGGCCCCTTGGTGTAGCAAGGCTTTATGGTGATAGGACCCTTCACTACTACCATGTAGGTGACCCCAGAATGACAGCGCCCTCTTCTGGATAGTTAGGTGCAGGGGGAATCTGCCCAGCTCTGCTCTACAGGCACAGTTAGAGGTGCTCCGATGGACCTGGAGGAGATGCTTACAGAACTCCAGATGGAAGATTTCCGTTGGGCTGGAATCCATTTTGACCAGTCGGGGTAGTGTGAGGACCCCAGACCTCGCTGCCATACAGGAGAATTGGTGCAATAATAGAGTCAAAGATTTTAAGCCAAACCCTGACAGGTGGCTTAAGGTGGTGGAATTGTCTTCTGATGGTGTAGAAGGTTTTGCAGGCTTTGTCTCTCAGCATCTCGATGGCAGATTTGAAGCTCCCCGTCTGTTCTATTATCAGGCCCAGGTAGGTGTAGCTGCTGGTGGCTGTAAGGGGCTGGTTGTGTAGTATATAGGGGGGGGCCCAGGTAGGTGTAGCTGCTGGTGGGTGTAAGGGGCTGGTTGTGTAGTATATAGGTGGGGGGGGGGGGCAGGTAGGTGTAGCTGCTGGTGGCTGTAAGGGGCTGGTTGTGTAGTATATAGGGGGGGGGGTGCAGGTAGGCGTAGCTGCTGGTGGCTGTAAGGGGCTGGTTGTGTAGTATATAGGTGGGGGGGCAGGTAGGTGTAGCTGCTGGTGGCTGTAAGGGGCTGGTTGTGTAGTATATAGGTGGGGGGGGGGGGCCCAGGTAGGTGTAGCTGCTGGTGGCTGTAAGGGGCTGGTTGTGTAGTATATAGGTGGGGGGGCCAGGTAGGTGTAGCTGCTGGTGGCTGTAAGGGGCTGGTTGTGTAGCGTGAAGGTAGGGGACCCGGCTGACTTTGTTTTCCTTCTCTGGAACACCACAGTGTTGGTCTTTTTGAGGTTGATGGGTAGAGCCCATGTGGTGCTGAACTTCTCCAGGATGGCTAGCTGGTCTTGGAGACCTTTCTCAGATGATGATAGGAGGAGAAGGTCATCCGCATACAGAAGGAATTTCACCTCGGTGTCATGGAGGGTGAGACCTGGCGTTGGGGAGGACTCCAGGGCTACTGCCAGCTCATTGATATAAATGTTGAAGAGTGTTGGGCTGAGGCAGCAGCCCTGCCTGACTCCTCGGCTCTGCTGGAAATAAGCCGTTCTCTTCCCATTTACCTTCACGCAGCATTGTTCCCAGTGTAGGAACTTTTGATAACATCATAGGTCTTTCCCCCTATTCCACTCTCCAGCAATTTTAGAAGCAATCCTGGGTGCCACACCGAATCGAAAGCCTTTTTGAAGTCCACAAAACAGGCGTATATTTTTCCTTTCTTTGTGTTGTGGACGTGGCTCTGGATGAGGCGGTGCAGGGTGTGGACGTGGCTCTGGATGAGGCGGTACAGGGTATAGACATGGTCCGTGGTGCGGTGATGCAGGGTGTGGACGTGGCTCTGGATGAGGCGGTGCAGGGTATAGACATGGTCCGTGGTGCGGTGATGCAGGGTGTGTACGTGGCTCTGGATGAGGCGGTGCAGGGTATAGACATGGTCCGTGGTGCAGGGTGTGGACGTGGCTCTGGATGAGGCGGTGCAGGGTATAGACATGGTCCGTGGTGCGGTGATGCAGGGTGTGGACGTGGCTCTGGATGAGGCGGTGCAGGGTATAGACATGGTCCGTGGTGCGGTGATGCAGGGTGTGGACGTGGCTCTGGATGAGGCGGTGCAGGGTATAGACATGGTCCGTGGTGCGGTGGTTCGGCATGAACCCTGCTTGGCTTTTGCTGAGGATATTGTGCTGGGTGAGGAAGCTGAGGATTCTCTAGTTCAGGACGTTGTTGAAGAGTTTCCCCAGGTTGCTGCTGACACATACCCCCCGATAGTTGGCCGGGTCGTACCTGTCCCCGCTCTTGTGTATTGGGGTTATGACACCTTGGTTCCAGGCACGAGGGAAGTAGCCAGAGCTCAGCACAATGTTGTACAGTTTTGCTATGGCCGCCTGTATTGCTGGTGGGCTGTACTTGATCATTTCGGGGGGGATTCCGTCAGTACCGCTGGCTTTCTTACACCTTATAGTTGATAGTCTCTCAGAAATCTCCTGCGGTGTTATAGGTAAATCCAGAGGGTTTTGGAAGTCCTTCAGTATCTCCTTCATGGTCTTCAGTTTTGATATAATTTGTTCTTGGTCCGGGTTCCGTTCCTCTTTCGGGATGTCTCCATAGAGGTCTCTGAAATATTGGAGCCAGATGTTGCCGCTCTGAATGTGGAGGGTGTTTTTCTTCCCCTTTGTGCCCAGGTGCTTCCATAGTTCCCAGAAGGAGTTTTCTTGGAGGGCGTCTTGGAGCTGGGTGAGCTTGGTTAAGGTGTACTCCTGTTTTTTCCTTCTGAGAAGGGTTTTGTATTGCCTTTGTATTGTGTCATAGGCCTCCCGCAGTTTGGTGTTGTTGGGGTCCCTGTGCTTTTTATTTGAGGCCGATCTTAGGGTCTTCCGTACACCTTTGCACTCCTTATCAAACCAAGCGCTAGGATTTTTTTCTTTTGTCTTCTTGTGGCTACTCTTTTGCAGGTCAGCCATTTCTGCCATGGTGTAGAATATATTATTACCCTTACCGCTTGGTCCACTCCTTCTGGGTTACTCTGGTACACCTTGTTGTTAAAGTTGTTGAGCATCCCTTGGATTTTTGGTTCAGTGTGTATCTCTTTATACTTGAGCGACGACATCTTGGACCACTTGTAGGATGGATGTAATGGGAAAAGTCCGGCCTGATGGGGTTTTTGTCCCGGTGGTTTGTTTGTGGACTTAATATAAAGGACTATCTGGTTATGGTATATAGATGTTTCCGTCTGCGGTCAGGTAGTCTCTTTCCCTACCTGTTCTGGCATTGAGATCTCCAATTATGAGGACTTTTCCGCGGGTTTGATAGTGGGCGGCTTCCCTTTGCAGGATTTCGAAGGTTTCAGGGTTGTGGTAAGGGGACTCTGGCGGTGGTATGTAGGCAGCGCATAGGTAGATGTCAGATTGGGCGGTGAGGATGGAGCGGTCTATTCTAATCCAGATGTGGCTGTCTCCTCGCTTCACCGGTTCTGATCTGCTGATGGAACTCCGCTTTGTACCACACTAGTATTCCTCCTGAACAGCGGCCTAGTTTGGTGGTTTTGTTTTTCAGGGCCGGGACAAAGATTTCCCTGTATCCAGTGGGCACCAGGGACTCACTCTCTGCTTTAGTCCAGGTTTCTAGGAGGATTTGGATGTCACTATTTTCCAGACTCTGGGTGAGTCCGGATCGTTTACTTTACATCCAAAGGCTGAAGCGTTTCAGACCTTGGATGTTCCAACTGCTGATAATAAAGGATGTCATAGGGGGTCTGTATACCTTGTAATGAGCTGGATGTGTAGGACGGTCTGGGGGTCTGACTGGTTCTGGCATGGTAGACAAGGCTTGTGTTGTCCAGTCACATGAGTATCCTACTAAGGGTTCTATCTATCTATCTATCTCCTATCTATCTATCTATCTCCTATCTATCTATCTATCTATCTCCTATCTATCTATCTATCTATCTATCTATCTATCTATCTATCTCATATCTATCTATCTCCTATCTATCTCCTATCTATCTATCTATCTATCTCCTATCTACCTATCTATCTATCTATCTATCTATCTATCTATCTATCTATCTATCTCCTATCTATCTATCTATCTATCTCCTATCTATCTATCTATCTATCTATCTCCTATCTATCTATCTATCTCCTATCTATCTCCTATCTATCTATCTATCTATCTATCTATCTATCTATCTCCTATCTATCTATCTATCTATATATCTATCTATCTCCTGTCTATCTCCTATCTATCTATCTATCTATCTATCTATCTATCTATCTCCTATCTATCTATCTATCTATCTATCTATCTATCTATCTATCTCCTATCTATCTCCTATCTATCTATCTCCTATCTATCTATCTCCTATCTATCTATCTATCTCCTATCTATCTATCTATCTCCTATCTATCTATCTATCTATCTATCTATCTCCTACCTATCTATCTATCTCCTATCTATCTATCTCCTATCTATCTATCTCCTATCTATCTATCTATCTATCTATCTCCTATCTATCTATCTATCTATCTATCTATCTATCTATCTCCTATCTATCTATCTCCTATCTATCTCCTATCTATCTATCTATCTCCTATCTATCTATCTATCTATCTATCTATCTATCTATCTATCTATCTATCTCCTATCTATCTATCTCCTCTCTATCTATCTATCTATCTATCTATCTATCTATCTATCTATCTCCTACCTATCTATCTATCTCCTATCTATCTATCTCCTATCTATCTATCTATCTATCTATCTATCTCCTATCTATCTATCTATCTATCTATCTATCTCCTATCTATCTATCTCCTATCTATCTCCTATCTATCTATCTATCTATCTCCTATCTATCTATCTCCTATCTATCTATCTCCTATCTATCTCCTATCTATCTATCTATCTATCTATCTATCTATCTATCTATCTATCTATCTCCTATCTATCTTCCTATCTATCTATCTATCTATCTATCTATCTATCTAATCTATCTCCTATCTATCTATCTATCTATCTCCTATCTATCTATCTATCTATCTATCTATCTATCTATCTATCTATCTATCTATCTCCTATCTATCTATCTCCTATCTATCTCCTATCTATCTATCTATCTATCTATCTATCTCCTATCTATCTCCTATCTATCTATCTCATATCTATCTATCTCCTATCTATCTCCTATCTATCTATCTATCTCCTATCTACCTATCTATCTATCTATCTATCTATCTATCTCCTATCTATCTATCTATCTATCTATCTATCTATCTATCTATCTCCTATCTATCTATCTATCTATCTATCTCCTATCTATCTATCTATCTCCTATCTATCTCCTATCTATCTATCTATCTATCTATCTATCTATCTATCTATCTATCTATCTATCTCCTATCTATCTATCTATCTATCTATCTATATATCTATCTATCTCCTGTCTATCTCCTATCTATCTATCTATCTATCTATCTATCTATCTATCTATCTATCTCCTATCTATCTATCTATCTATCTATCTCCTATCTATCTCCTATCTATCTATCTCCTATCTATCTATCTCCTATCTATCTATCTCCTATCTATCTATCTATCTCCTATCTATCTATCTATCTATCTATCTATCTATCTATCTATCTATCTATCTCCTACCTATCTATCTATCTCCTATCTATCTATCTCCTATCTATCTATCTCCTATCTATCTATCTATCTATCTCCTATCTATCTATCTATCTATCTATCTATCTATCTATCTATCTATCTATCTCCTATCTATCTATCTCCTATCTATCTCCTATCTATCTATCTATCTATCTCCTATCTATCTATCTCCTATCTATCTATCTCCTATCTATCTATCTCCTATCTATCTCCTATCTATCTATCTATCTATCTATCTATCTATCTATCTATCTATCTCCTATCTATCTATCTCCTATCTATCTATCTATCTATCTATCTATCTATCTATCTCCTATCTATCTATCTATCTATCTATCTCCTATCTATCTATCTATCTATCTATCTATCTATCTATCTATCTCCTATCTATCTATCTCCTATCTATCTCCTATCTATCTATCTATCTATCTATCTATCTATCTATCTATCTCCTATCTATCTATCTCCTATCTATCTATCTATCTATCTATCTATCTATCTATCTCCTATCTATCTATCTATCTATCTATCTATCTATCTCCTATCTATCTATCTATCTATCTATCTATCTATCTATCTCCTATCTATCTATCTATCTATCTATCTATCTATCTATCTCCTATCTATCTATCTATCTATCTCCTATCTATCTCCTATCTATCTATCTCCTATCTATCTATCTATCTATCTATCTATCTATCTATCTATCTATCTATCTCCTATCTATCTATCTCCTATCTATCTCCTATCTATCTATCTCCTATCTATCTATCTATCTCCTATCTATCTATCTCCTATCTATCTATCCATCTATCTCCTATCTCCTATCTATCTATCTATCTATCTATCTATCTATCTATCTATCTATCTCCTATCTATCTATCTATCTATCTATCTCCTATCTATCTCCTATCTATCTATCTCCTATCTATCTATCTATCTATCTATCTATCTATCTATCTATCTATCTATCTCCTATCTATCTATCTATCTATCTCCTATCTATCTCCTATCTATCTATCTATCTATCTATCTATCTATCTATCTATCTATCTCCTATCTATCTCCTATCTATCTATCTCCTATCTATCTATCTCCTATCTATCTATCTCCTATCTATCTATCCATCTATCTCCTATCTCCTATCTATCTATCTATCTATCTATCTATCTCCTATCTATCTATCTATCTATCTCCTATCTATCTCCTATCTATCTATCTCCTATCTATCTATCTATCTATCTATCTATCTATCTATCTATCTATCTATCTATCTATCTCCTATCTATCTATCTATCTATCTCCTATCTATCTCCTATCTATCTATCTATCTATCTCCTATCTATCTCCTATCTATCTATCTATCTATCTATCTATCTATCTATCTATCTATCTATCTATCTATCTATCTCCTATCTATCTGTCTATCTCCTATCTATCTCCTATCTATCTCCTATCTATCTATCTATCTATATATCTCCTATCTATCTCCTATCTATCTCCTATCTATCTATCTATCTCCTATCTATCTATCTCCTATCTATCTATCTATCTATCTATCTATCTATCTATCTCCTATCTATCTCCTATCTATCTATCTATCTATCTCCTATCTATCTATCTATCTATCTCCTATCTATCTCCTATCTATCTATCTATCTATCTCCTATCTATCTATCTATCTATCTCCTATCTATCTCCTATCTATCTATCTATCTATCTATCTATCTCCTATCTATCTATCTATCTATCTATCTATCTCCTATCTATCTCCTATCTATCTATCTATCTATCTATCTCCTATCTATCTCCTATCTATCTCCTATCTATCTATCTATCTATCTATCTATCTATCTATCTATCTATCTCCTATCTATCTATCTATCTCCTATCTATCTATCTATCTATCTATCTATCTATCTATCTATCTATCTCCTATCTATCTGTCTATCTCCTATCTATCTCCTATCTATCTCCTATCTATCTATCTATCTATCTATATATCTCCTATCTATCTCCTATCTATCTCCTATCTATCTATCTATCTCCTATCTATCTATCTCCTATCTATCTATCTATCTATCTATCTATCTATCTATCTATCTATCTCCTATCTATCTCCTATCTATCTATCTATCTATCTCCTATCTATCTATCTATCTATCTCCTATCTATCTCCTATCTATCTATCTATCTATCTATCTATCTATCTATCTATCTATCTCCTATCTATCTATCTATCTATCTATCTATCTATCTATCTATCTATCTCCTATCTATCTTTGTAAAAAGATATATGTAGGGGAGACTACTCATGATTTAAGAACACGGTTTGGACAACATCGATATTCTGTGAGAAAAAAGAGACTAGATCTACCAGTCTCAAAACACTGTGTAGATCTGAATCATCAGGAAAGTGACCTAAAAATGATGGCGATTGATAAAGTACCACCTCTTAAATTTGGGGGCAATAGACATTTGCTCTTGAAAAAGAGAGAACTAGAATGGATCTATAGATTAAAAGCCTTAACCCCACAAGGCCTGAATGTAGAATATAAAATGAAAAATGAGATGTTAAAATGAGTAAAAATGAGCGACCAATCCACTTGCCCTACTTCTCCACTTCCTGATGCGGAGTAAACTTAAGTGAAACATTGTACAATATTATATTATCAATACACTGTATACTTACCCAGGGGCGTAACTAGAAATGGCTGGGCCCCATAGCGAACTTTCCAAGGGCCCCCCCCCCCCCCCCACTTCCCGGCTACTGGGGAAGAAATGGACGTGTGGTTTCGGCCACATACATTGTCTGAATCTTTCTTTTTCTACATGGTTTTTAAATGCTTAAAATATATAAACAAGTTTGCACATTAAATGATCTGCATATTGTCTGTAGCGATTCCCGCCATAGGATTGGTAGGTAAAAGCTTCAGACAATGCACATTTAACATATACAGCCATACCAGACCTAATGAACAATACCGCCATACTGTGACTGGATAATACCACCATACCAGACCTGAACAATACCGCCATACTGTGACTGGATAACACCACCATACCAGACCTGACCAATACAACCATACAGTGACTGGATAACACTGCCACACCAGGCCTGACCAATACCGACATACTGTGACTGGATAATAACACCATACCAGACCTGAACAATACCGCCATACTGTGACTGGATAATACCACCATACCAGACCTGAACAATACCGCCATACTGTGACTGTATAACACATCCATACCAGACCTGACCAATACAACCATACAGTGACTGGATAACACCGCCACACCAGGCCTGACCAATACCACCATACTGTGACTGGATAACACTGCCACACCAGGCCTGACCAATACCGACATACTGTGACTGGATAATACCGCCATACCAGACCTGACCAATACCGCCATACTGTGACTGGATAATACCGCCATACCAGACAAGAACAATACCGCCATAACAGAACTGAACAATACTATATATATATATATATATATATATATATATATATATATATATATATATATATATATATATAGTACTGCATGTATATATCCTGGCTGGCACTGCATGTGTGTGTATGTATATACAGTGTGTGTATATATATATATATATACATACATAGTACTGCATGTATATATCCTGGCTGGCACTGCAAGGAAAAATGGGACAATTCAAATTATTGACACTGTCATATTATTGACAGTGTGGGACTACAACTCCCAGTGTGATCTGTCTGTGCAATCTGTGTCTCCATTTAGTCTGTGAGGAGGATGGGGGCACAGACAGTAGACAGACCACACTGGGAGTTGTAGTCCCACCCCCACACACACACTTATGCAACATAGCAGCCACCATACAACATCCCCCCTCCCCAACCACACACACCTTATAGGTGACAGTATATACTTACCGAAGGGGGAAGGAGCTGTCATGCCTGAGGTCCAGCAGGAGAGGGCTGGGGGTCAGAGGTTATCATGCTCCTCCGTGCAGGCAGCTGACAGGCCAGACAGGAGAGCGGCCTCTAGCTGCTGCAGGAGGAGAGGAGTCTCCTGTCAGGGCTTCTTCTCAGTGACCGGGACAGAGAGAGGGAGAGAGGGGGTGCATCCGTGTTTTATTTCCCCCTCTCTCTCTTCTGTGATGCCCCGGCTTCTACACAAATACCATTCCCTCACTCAGGCAGCCCCTGCTGCCGGGCCCCTTGTTGTGCCGGGCCCCATAGCAGCAGCTACTGCTGCTACTGCGGTAGTTCCGCCACTGTACTTACCTTTTCTTGTCTTTTTCTCAGATTTGAGTATTCTGCTGGAGGACAGGACTCACCGCTACCTTCTGGAACCTGATGTCATGAACGTTCACCTTTATTTCGCGAACCTGTGGAGCAAAATAGGTCTCGATTTGGAGCAATTCACACAAGGCGGCATTGATGCGTTTTCCCAATATGGACCTGAAGGGGTCCGCAACACTGGCCTTGTCTCCGGGATGAAGAGATCCTCCCCCTTACCGGGTAAGTGACCGGACTCCTGGAGACGTGGGTGTACAGCGATCCTTAATTGGACCGCAGTGTCCCCGGGCCGTGTCCCAAGATTGCCGCAGCAAGCTGCATATGTGGCGCTCCTGGCTGCATTCCGCTCCGGTCGTCATGACAATGCAGGATGCGATGGATGATCCGACATGACGTCTACAGACATCAGAGAAGGTGGTGAGCCCAGATCCGAAAGTATATTTTTCTATTTAAAATGATTATTAGCGGTGATTGATCACCCTCTTGTTCAAGTGGTCACTGTTTTTATTATCCACTATGTGTGATGCACGGACTTTGTCACGGACTCTCACTAATTATACACGCATCACAGTGGGCGGAATAAAATCGGCCCTCGTGACCTAAGACTACCAATATGAAGCTATATGCCCCAAAGAGGGCGGTATATGGACACTCGCCAATGAATTGTTTTCTGCACATGTGTAAATTATTTGCTAATCATTGTAAACCAATCACACTGTTTGTATTGCTTTAAAAAGCTCTTGAATGTTTCATTAGACACGCTTGAAAATATGATATGTGATCACCGAAACGTTGCGTCTGTTGGATTGCTGCACTTATGAATTAATAAATGACAAATCTTCACAACCTTGGTGTGCTGCGGACTCTCTACCTATATCTATCTATCTATCTACCTAGGCTGGACAGACGGAGCGGGACCTGAGGTTCTTGGTGCTGGATCAGATAGCACCATTACCCCAGGGAGGTGATAGACTCTCGAAATTGAAACGGAAAGAGTTG